>BCLG01000125.1:288516-306453 GCA_001602295.1 Zoysia matrella
CTCTACGGATCCCTTTCGCTTGCCGTGCGGCCGGCTAGGGTTTGATTTTTCTTACGATTTATGCCTCCCGTAGATGGATTGCAGCCTTGGTCGGGTACCTTTTGCGTCTAACATTACTTTGTTGTCATATGAAGTTGCCTCGGATAAGGATTGCAGCACGGCATGCTTGCCGGCTACTCTGCAGGTGCTTTACATCTGCTTCGGTTAGTTACTTTTGGACATTCTGAAGGACGATGGCTTCAAATATTACATTGGGCCTCGATGTTCCTAATGCCTGGCCTTTTCAATTACAGGCAGCTCAAAAATTACATTGGGCAGTGGCGATATCCGAACTGCAAAAGGCTATCAGACAATCGACGAAACTTGATCTTAGTACATTCGTTAAAGAAGGCAACGAAGTTTGTTAATTAATGGTAGAAGAGCCAATTTAGATTGTATACCTGTGTTGACTGGATGAGAGGTCAGGTCCGCGCCAATAATTAATAATAATAGTGCACTTTAATTTGTGAGTTTAGTCTGTTGTTATGTGCTGCTCTGGGGTATGGATATTGCTTGATGCATCGTTGAGGCTCTTGTGGACTGGGTCCTCGTATTTCTATATACCGGCGTCATTATCACCGACAATCAGATCTGTTGGTAAAACTTTTTAGCGACAGACCGTTTGTCATTATTTGACTTTTAAGAACAGAAAAGCTGTCATTATAGATGAGCTCGGAGACAGTGTCCTAGATCCAGCAACATTCACGTGACCAATGCTCATGGCTAGTAGAAGCGAGATGCCCTGTAAACGGAATAATCTCTAGCCTCCCATGCCTCCCACTTGCTGCATCCAAACACATGAAACATGATCTCTCTTTCACTTACTGGAACAAAAGATGTGCTGAGGAAGACGCGAGTAAGCTCCTATGCAACAGCCAATTACAACGAAAAGTTTAAGCGGACGGGAAAGGGTGATAAATTCATTTCAATCTCTACTGTTTAAAAAGCACAAATTTTTTTATGTATACACAATAAAATGTCTTTAACAGAAATGAGTTAGACTACGTGCACACGAAAAATATAACCAGAGTTATTCTTTTTTATAAATTTAACGGATGAAATATCTCGACAGACACCTCTTAATCTAACGGATTTTTAACGGATGAGCTTCTTTTGGATCTTTCACATCTTGAACTCACACGGACTATTGTTAGTTAATAAAACAGAACTACCCGAAACAAATATTATTACTAAGTTAATATTTTTCCACCAAAAAAAAGTCATGGAACGTAGGATTTCGTAGGGATCTCACCGAAATTTCACATGAATTAATGAAATTTCACAGAAAAAAAATAAGAAAAAAAATCTTTTATTTCAAAGAGGACCTTAAGTTTGTTTTTTAAAAAAATGACTCACACCTCTCTTCCCTCGTGCAAATAAAAAAAAACCTCATACCACCCAATGCAACTTGCTCCCAAATCCAAGCGCCCTTTATAGCATCCGGCTCTATCCGGTGTGCTCCAAACTTAAGAATTTCACATAATCATATAAGAATTTTAATTCAATTTCATAGAAAAAATATAAATTTTTTCCCACGTTTCTAAGGGGGACTTAGCCCCATTTGGAACCCATAAATTATTCTCATTTCTATATTTTTTTCTTGTGAATGTGACATTGATTTCTTTAAATTTTCTGTAAGATTCCTGTCAAATTCATGTGTGCCAAACGGAAAGATCTTCTGAAACGCTGAAATTTAATAAAAATTAATTAAATTTCACAGAAAATAGAAAAAAAAATGCTCTATTCGAAAGGAGGACTTAATCGTTTTTCAACTAATTTATGATAAAGAATGAGAAATTTCAAATATTATTATTAATATATTATTTTTTTAAATTGATATATTTTTTTAGACCGTAGCGTTAGCATGGGTATCGAGACTAGTTCTAATAAGGCTGCATATATATATTATGGTATTGTTTAATTACAGAAATATGTAAAAGCATCGATTATGTGTGGGGTCACAAGAAAATCGAAGCAGCAACTGTGGAAGTTATGCGACAGAGCTAGTACAAATTTACTCAGTGGTCCCATATGCCATGCAACTACGCAATTGCAAGGTACGAAATCATGTGGTCACAATCCTGATCCCAACACGAGTACGAAGTACTTGATAAATTGGGGCTACAAACGGAAGTCAGTCCAGCGCTGAATGTAGGAGCAGGAATCAGCCCAAAAAATAGTCACCCTCTCAAAGCCCAGCCCAGAAGAGGAATAAGCACAATTGAATCCTAAGAGCATGAGGTAAAAGGAGAGAACTACGAGCAAAGGTGCTAGTAATTAACAGATAAGCGCTAGTCCTAAAATAAATGATAATTATTAATGTTCTTCTGGTACAAACATTATTTTAGTAAGGTGCTAAGATACAGTGCATGTTAATTAACTACTCATACCATGTAAAACTATGTAGTGCCTGCAGTTGCTTCACTCGCTCTCTCTCATTTTTCTGTCAGTGTTTCTCTTCCGCACTGATTGAACAAAAATTCAACAATACATATCAAATACACATCCTAAACTAACAGCAAAAGTAACAGGACACTTTGCAAATTTAACATCCCGTGTATGGACTGGATGAGCAGGTTGGTATGAGGGCATCTCAAGAGAATAAGAATAGCATGTAAATGTCATGCCTAAATTCCATAATTCTGGGCTCAAACCATCCTACCTGTGTTTCAAGTAGAGCTGGATGTCAAGGGCACGGCTATGAACGAATGATGGCACTGCCAGAATTAGGGTTCTAGTCGCACACACAATTTCAAGAAGCAGCACAATAATTCGTACTACTTGAAAAATGTACACCGAAACAAAATTTCGTCAAACGAGTGTTATTCGAGGGCTATACTTTACTTCAGTGGTACAGTCAAATTGCCAAAGGCGTGGATTTGATTAGGTAACGAGAATGCATTAAACAAACTAATCCAAGCAAAGCAAAGGCTCAAGGACTCCATTAAAGTTCCAAAGCGAAAGCGCAAAGCTCAGGCTGTGCCGAATGTTAATTCCTTAAACAACAAGCTGCGCTGCGCTGCGCCTCACTCTTTAGTCTTTACTTGATTCTTCTCCGCTTCAGTACTCAAACACGCAAGCAGTAGGCGAAACCCAGCCAGAGAGCTCTTCTCTCACTCGGCGCTTGCCGTGCTGCACAACAAATGGAGGCGATCCATCACCATGCCATCAGTGCGTTAGCGATCCTCGCGGTCGTCATCGCGGCGTCGCCATCGTTCGCCGCCGCCGCCGCGGGGATCTGCCGCGACAGCTGTGGCGACATCCCGGTGCGCTACCCGCTGGGCATCGACGATGGCTGCGGCAGCCCGTACTACCGCAACGTGCTGACCTGCTCGGCGGACAACGCGACGCTCCGGCTCCGCACGCCGTCGGGCACGTACCCGGTGGCCGGCGCGGACTACTCGGACCCGCACCTGGTAGTGCGCGACCCGTCCATGTGGACATGCGACCGGCCCTTCACCTCCGTGCACGGCGCGGCCTTCAGCCTGGACACCAGCACCCGGTTCTCGCTGTCCGCGCGGAACGAGTACCTCTTCTTCGACTGCGACGAGGAGCGCGTGATCGTGGCGCCGCGCCCCGCTAGCTGCGATCGGTACCCGGACCGGTGCGACTCGTCGTGCGACAGCGCCGGGTACCTGTGTCGGAACCTGCCCAACTGCCGCGGCGCGCTGGAGGAAGGCAACATGAGCTGCTGCGCGTACCGGCCCCGCGCCGCGGAGTCGCTGCGGACGATGCTGCGCCACTGCGAGGCGTACACCAGCGTGTACTGGCGCGGCGTGGGGGACAAGTTCCCGCCGTACGACCAGGTGCCCGAGTACGGGGTGCGCGTGGACTTCGAGATCCCCGTGACCACGCGCTGCCTCCAGTGCCAGGACAAGCGCAACGGAGGCGGCGGCACCTGCGGGTTCGACCCCGCCACCAGGGATTTCGTCTGCATCTGCGACGACGGACGCAACTCCACCACGGACTGTGCAGGTGCGTGCGGGCATGCTCTGTTTGTGCTTAACTCAGCCAATTTACAGCGTCATCGTGAATTACTTATTGATCCAGTTCCATCCATGAACCATATCCTATACTTTATTTTTACAAAACAATAGATTGTTCGTCGTAAGCAGAGCTGATGCTCTGTTTCGCGCAACGCAGGTGGTCACAGGTCGAGGAATGCAGCAGGAGTCATTGCCGGTAAGAAGCATGCTTGCATTCCCGTCGGAAACCTCCTCATTCTCCAATTTTTCCCACGTGAATTCGAATCATCCTTGCATGACTACGACCATTTTTCTCGCAGCAAGTGTCGTCTTCTCGATCTCCGCAGCCATTGGTGTCGGGGGCCTTGTGTGGTACATAAGCAAGATCAGATCGAACAAAGTGGTGACCTGTGGCGTTCAGAGCAACGAGAATAGATTCTTTTGATCTGGACAAAGGAAAAGCCCTTGGCAAGAGAAAAAGTGAATGAGTATTGATTAGTATATCAAAAAACAAGGGGAATGTGCCACATTTTGCTCGAGCTTTTAGCTCTTTCCAGTGTTGAACATAGAGTGTGAAATCCATGGGCAGTTCCTGAACTTACACCGAATAGCCTCGACAATACTACTCGAACTATTTGAAATTCATGAGCTACCATTTTAGCCCAAACGCTATTTGTTGGGTAGTGTTAGCCAATCATATTTTGTATAACGTGCATGGCCCTGTTAACGCTTGCATGATCTGTTGACGCATAGGTAGGAGGATTAGTTTTCCCTAACTCATCCTTTGATTAGTGTCCAGGATAGTTTGTTTAGCAAGTCTAGATACACGGCAGCCTTCTGTTTTCTCTAACCGAATATTGTTTCGGATCATCACGGAAGGCAGCCTATATACATGTACTTGCTCTCTCGATAACTCAATCACGAATCTATCATGGTATCAGTTAGTTTTGATCTAACCCATAGCTTCCGCACACATTAGTCACGACGCCATGGCCACCGATTCTACTGAGGCTATGGCTGAGGCCGCGCGTCTCACCTTGGAGCGGCGCGTCGCTGCGTTCACCCCCGAAGAGCGCCAGGAGGCAGCTCGTCAAGAGGCTGCGCGTCTCGAGGCCGAGCGCCACGAGGCAGCACGTCTCGAGGAAGAACAACGCATTGCCGATGCTCGTGCCTTGGCAATTGCCACCGCCGCTCTTCATGCTCAAGCCGCGGCAATCCTCAACATCAAGGCTCTCGTGCCGGTCGTCCTCGACCTCATCTCGCCTTACTTCAATCGCTGGCGGGGCCTCTTCCTCAACAGGCTCGAGCAGTACGCGCTGGCTGATCATGTGCTTTCCAATGATGATCGCTCTGACGACATCTCGTGGAAGCGCATGGACTGCACCGTCCTGTCATGGCTCTACGGCACTATCACCGCCGAACTACTCGAGGTGGTGATGAACCGCGAAGATGGCCCACCCACTGCGTGCATCGTCTTGCTCGGCTTGGAGCAGCAATTCATCGACAACAAGGAAACTCGTGCGCTCCTCCTCGACGCCGAGTTTCGCACATTCGTTCAAGGAGACTTATCCATCGACGACTACTATCGCCGACTCAAGGCCATGGCAGATCAGCTCGCTGACCTTGGCGAGCCTGTCCGAGATCGCACGCTCGTCCTCAACGTCCTCCGCGGTCTCAATGATCGCTTTGCCCACCTAGCGGCGTTGATTCAGCGGCAATAACCGTTCCCAACATTCATCGAAGTGCGCTCAGTTCTTCGCCTTGCTGAGATCACAATGAAGGCGAAACACAGTACCACGGCACAGGCCCTCGTCGCCTCAGCACCACGCGCCCCAGTGCCTCCGTCACTCAATCTCAGCACCAACAACGGAGGAAAGAAGAAGAACAGGAGTGGCGGTTCCAAGAACGGAGGAGGGAACCCGTCGCCTAATGCGCCCTGGCTGCCTGGCCAGGCTGCGCCTTGGGCCTCGCCGAGGGGACGGCCTACTACTGCTCCCGGGTGGCAGCCGGCCTTTGGCACCTTCCAAGCATATTGGGCTGGTCCGCCCAACTATCAACAGCGGCGCCCTGGCTTCACTCGGCCACCTGGGCAACCTCGACTGTAGGCCTTCTTTGTGGGATCGCCACAACTGCCAAGGCATCCACAGATGTCGTTTCGTGGGCAGCTGCCAGGATCAGCTGGGCCACCACCAGGCTTTGCTCCGCCACCTCCTGTCACCTTGGGCCAGCCACCGCTGCCCCCCGCAGAACCCAGCTGGCTGGGTTCATCATCCCGGTGGCTTGTCATGGCATCTACTTTCAATATGATGACACTTCATCCTCTACCGAGAAATGAATGGTATGTGGATACAGGTGCTGAAACTCACATGACATCAAACTTCAGTAATCTTTGTACTTCTCATCCTCCATATTTTTTCATTCCTTCCAATATTATTATCGGTGACGGTTCTCTTTTACCTGTTACTGGCACCGGCTCTTTGTCATATCCCACCGCTCAGGGTCATCTTCACTTAAGAATCTCATCTCTGTTCGTCAATTTGCAATTGAGAATAATTGTTCTGTTGAATTTGACCCCTATGATTTTTCTACGAAGGATCTCAAAACCCAGAACGTGATCGCCAGGTGCAATAGCTCTAGCTGGCCCGTTGTACCCATTGCTGTCATCAATTTTCCAGCCTGCCTCACTCACTGCCAGCTCAACATCCACTCTCTGGCATCAACGTCTAGGCCACCTCGGGCATGAAGCCTTATCCCGTCTCGTGTCATTGTCGGCTATCCTTTGTCATAAGAGCAAGTCTACTCATTTGTGTCATGCTTGTCAATTAGGGCGCCATGTGCGTCTCCCATTTAGTTCTTCTAGTTCTAGAGCAACCAATAAATTTGATCTTATTCATTGTGATCTTTGGTCCTCTCTAGTCCCTAGTATTTCTGGTTATATATATTATTTAGTCATTCTTGATGATTGCACCCATTATGTTTGTTACGCTTCGAGTCTGAAACTTTTACCACCCTCGCTCATTTTTTTTACCTATGTCTCTACACAGCTTGGTGCCTCCATTAAGAGTGTTGAGTGCGATAATGGCCGGGAGTTTGACAACTCTTCTGCTCGCACGTTCTTACTCAAGGAGCCACTCTTCATATGTCTTGCCCATAAACTTTGCCTCAGAACGGTAAGGCCGAGTGCATCATCCACACCACCAACATCATTCATTCACTCCTGTTTCAAGCTAGCATGCCGCCATCTTATTGGGTTGAGGCTCTTCAAACTGTGACATATCTCCTTAATCGCCACCCCACTAAGACACTCGCTTTCGCTACGCCATACTATGCACTCTTCGGGACTCAGCCATCCTACTCCCACCTCCGTGTTTTTGTGTGTCATTGTTATCCTAACCTTTCGGCGACTGCGGATCATAAGCTCGCTTCCTGTTCCACGTCTTGTGTCTTCCTCGAATATCCCTCTGAGCATAAGGGGTACCGTTGCCTTGATCTCTCCAGCAACAGACTATCATCTCTCGCCACATCACCTTCGATGAATCCTCATTCCCTTTTTCTGAGACTTCGTCACTCCCTTCATTGGACTTTGATTTTCTATTGGAGTTTGATACCGCACCTGTTATTCCTATTGGTTCATGTATTTCAGCTACACACATATCACGGAAGATGCTGCCCAGCACCGCTGCCCCTGCCGGCACCCTGCCGCAGGTTGTTGCCAGTGGTACAAATGGGCAATCGCAGCAGGACTTGGCACCAGACGTGGCCCAGTCGACTCCCTCTCGCACGCCACGTGCGGTTGGTTCTCCTGGCGCACCATCTCCAGGTTCTTTGGTGCCTATCTCCAGCACGGCACGTGCGGCCGACACTCCTGGCACCACCGCTCCAGGTGTCACAGCACCGATTGCTTGGGTTGATCATGCTGCGTACCCACTGCCTACCAATGCGGTGCTCGTTCCACCAGAGACAAACGAGCATCCCATGGTGACGCATGGCAAATGTGGATTTCATCATCGGAAGGTGCCTTTTAATCTGCATGCTGCTGCCCTCTCCAGTACCAAATTCTTATCATGCTGCACTGGCAGACCCGAACTGGAGGAAAGCAATGACTGAAGAGTATTCTGCCTTGCTGGCCAACAACACTTGGGATTTGGTTCCTCGTCCCCCTGGTTTCGACATTGTAACCGGTAAATAGGTTTTTTTGTCACAAGTTTCATTCTGATGGTTCTCTTGAAAGGTACAAGGCCCGGGGTGTTCTTCGAGGCTTTACTCAGCGGCCTGGGATAGATTTCGATGAAACTTTTAGCCCGGTAGTCAAGCCTGCAACAATTCGCACAGTGTTATCAGTTGCCCTTTCTCATGAATGGCCAGTTCATCAACTGGATGTGAAGAATGCCTTTCTGCATGGCACTCTTGATGAAACAGTTTATTGTGTACAACCTGCTGATTTTGTTGATAGTTCTCATCCGAATCTTGTCTGTCCACTGAAAAATTCTCTCTATGGTTTAAAGCAAGCTCCTCGTGTCTGGTATAGTCGCTTTGCCTCTTATATTATCTCTTTGGGATTTGTGAGTGCTAAGTCTGACACTTCACTATTCATTTACTGGCATGGCAGTGATACAGTATACTTGCTTCTATATGTTGATGATATTGTTCTAACGGCCTCATCAATGCCTCTCCTTCGCCGGATTATTTCAGCACTTCAAATTTTCAATGAAGGATCTTGGTTCTTTACATCATTTTTTGGGCCTTACCGTCACTCGATAAGGATATTTCTTTCTTTCACAGTGGCAGTATGTCCTGGAGGTCCTTGAGTGCGCCGGCATGATGCACTGCAAGCCATGCTCAACACCCATCGATACATCAGCCCAGGTTTCTAGCACCGAGGGAGCTCCTGTGTCTGATCCATCTCATTATCGTGGGCTAGCTAGAGCCCTGCAGTACCTCACCTTCACTCGATCGGATATTCTTATGTTGTTCAGCAGGTGTGCCTTCATATGCATGCTTCACAGGGGCCACACTTTGCTTTAATCAAGTGTATTCTTCGCTACTTGCACGGAACATTGGATTATGGTTTATTGCTTCGACGCACAGATATATCTACACTGGTTGCCTACTCAGATGCTGATTAGGCTGGTTGTCTGGACACCCTCCGCTCCACCTCTGGTGCGCAGTTTTTCTTGGTGATAATCTCATCTTGTGGTCGTCGAAGAGGCAACCCGTTGTATTCTGTTCTAGTGCCGAGGCAGAATACCGCGTTGTTGCTAATGCCGTTGCCGAGACATCTTGGTTATGCAAGCTACTTCAGGAGTTACATATTCGCCTTACTCAGGCTACGCTGGTCTATTGTGATAATGTCAGTGCAGTATATCTCTTGACAAACCTAGTGTAGCATCAGCATACCAAGCATATCAAGATTGATCTTCACTTTGTCCGAGAACGAGTGGCAGCCGGTGCAGTTCGGGTACTCCATGTTCCCACTTCCTCCCAATATGCCGACATCTTCACTAAAGGGCTGCCGTCCTCGTCTTCACTGAGTTTAGAACCAATCTGAACGTTGTTTTCGGTGGCTAGTCAAGTTCAGACTGTGCCGGGGGGGGGGGGGGGGCGTTAGTCAATCATATTTTGTATAACGTGCATGGCCCTGTTAAAAGCCTTCATGATCTGTTGACGCATAGGTAGAAGGATTAGTTTTCCCTAACTTATCCTTTGATTAGCGTCCAAGATAGTTTGTTTAGCAAGTCTAGATACATGTCGGTCTTCTGTTTTCTCTAACCGAATATTGTTTCGGATCATCACGGAAGGCAGCCTATATATCATGTACTTGCTCTCTCGATAATTCAATCATGAATCTATCAGGTAGTTGTAATTGCCCGTGTTTTCTAGGTAATTGTTACAGGTTTCAATTCTACCATTTTTGGAGATTAACGCATAACATAACATTTGATTTAATTATGTTACATTTTCTCTTAACCAAATATTGTATTGAAATCGAAAACCATTACAAACCAAGCAAAGTCAGTAATGGTATACTTGGTTGGATTCCTATTACACCGGCAACCAATTACCATTGCAATACCGCTACAATAGCAAAACCAAACACTAGATGTTAATGCTCCATACCTGCAATCATGTCACAAGTAAAACTCAGATTGAAAAATAATTGTATAGGCAACAGTGGGTTTTGGTTAGGATTGAAAAAAATGCTGTTACAACTAATAAATTTGACAGGTTCAGAAACAATTCATCTTTAATTTTGGAGAAAAATAAGTAAATTTATGTTTAAAATAGAATCGAGTAGATAAGTATTGGTGACAATAATTTTCTGAACGCCATTGATTTCTACCTGTATTTGATAAAAATATTGGTTTCTCCATATACGGAATTACATATGCTGCAGATCAAAATTGGGTTTTATATGAAGCACTCGCTAGATTCTCTCAACGTTTCTATTGAGCTAGATTTTTTCTAATTTAAATAAAGAAATATTTTGTTTCTTTTTTTGAATATTAATGCCTTTTTAAATCTTTGGTTGGTTGATACAAATGTCAATTATGAACTGACGTTACGACATGATGTGGTGACACACATGCTGCAAATTGTTGTAGTAATATATTTTTCTAGTAGTTCAAGCATACATATGATATTCTTTTGGTTTGATTATGGACAGGTTGTTACTGTCGAACTAATTATCTGTTTTTTTTTTTGCGAGGGAAAAGAGAGCTTTCGATTCATTTGGAAATGAATTACAATCTTCGTCTAACAATTGCTCAATACACAATGGAGTTTGGTAACGCCAGACTGTGGCATGTTTTGTGTGTTTAGCTAATTGAGCTAACTCATGAGCGACTGAATTTTGCTCTCTCTTCACTAAATAAACTTCAAAAGATGGTAAAGACCTACTCCTTTCGTCTCGTTTTATAAGTCGTTTTGGAGCTAGACACGAGAATTAAGAAAAGTGAAAAATGTGAGATGTTCTAAAAACAAAGAGGAGAGAGATAGAGTAGAGATATATTGGAAAAAAAAAGTGTCTCGGGAAGTGAGGATGACTTATAATTCGGGAAAGCTTGAGGAGCCCAAAATAACTTATAATTTAGGACGGAGGGAGTAGTTAACTCTAAAGCTTCCTGAATTATATAGTAGATAGCTGATCGTTATTTGGATGGCTGCTGCATCATGGAAACCACTGTCATGCAATCCATTTCTTGTATTCCTCCCTTCTTGCACCATTCATTAGCAAGTGCAAGGCCTTCTCGTGCTGCCTGTGCTTATGTTTCCTCGACATCTCGGTTATTAAACAGTACACGCCATGAACATAGCAAAATCTTTCCTTCTTTGTCTCAGATCACCACTCCCAGCCCTCCATCTCCAGTCAAAGGATCAAACTCCCCATCCATATTAATCTTACTAAGATCCTCAGAGGGAGGACACCATGCTGGTTGTATATTGTTCTGTATATCCAGATCCTTCCATCTTTTCATTGTGCTCCTAACAATTAGTTTTCCATTCAAATCAGCAACTCCACCACTATGCTCAATTGTGCAGAGATCACTCCAATATTTTGTTAGGAAAACTGTTGAATCTTGTATTGTTGGTCTCCTAGATTCATGCGTAATTACAGTGCTCACATGCCAGATTCTCTATAGCAGAAGCAGTAAACATGCTCTTCCATAGTAGATAAGACTGGTAACAGTTGTCCACTGCAGTTGCTTATTCTCCAGTAGAAACCAGTGCTTTTTTTATTTCCTCTCTTAACAGTTTAGCTTGTGGATAGTTGATAACAGCATGGAAACTTGTTTCATCTTTGAATCTACATATGTCGCATGTGTTAAGGGGTATTATAGTCAAGGGTATTATTGTAATAGGTTAGTATAATATTTTCCTTTCCCTTGACTATATATATACCTCTAGGTTCTTTATTGTATTCATCCCATCTATTATCAATACATCAATCCATTATTCCTAACATGGTATCAAGCTAGGTTTTCCTTAGGGTTCCAGCCCTAGTCGTCGACACTAGCACTGTTCATTCACAATGGATACTGTTCATCTGACGTGCACTGTTCATTCAATGGCATTATTCATTTTTGATATCACTGTTCATCTACCCATGATGCTCACTGGTGATGTCATCCTTCTGCCATAGGCAACGCTTCTGACTGGTTATGCTCATGTCCTGGTCATGCGCTCCAGCCACCATACAAGTTGCATGTTAATCTATGTCTGATCTAATCTACCGCTGCATCCATACAAGTTAGCATCCACATCCAAATCTTTTTTCTTTTTCTCTCTCTCTTATATTCGCGTTTGCTGATTCCATTGAGTTAGCTAACTTGCTCATCATATCATTTTCTATCACTACTTGTCATTTGTAGTAATGCATCATATCTTCTTCTATCACAGCTTGCTATCTGCAGTAGTGCATCATATCATCTTCTACCACTCCTTATCATCTGCAGTAGTGCATCATATCATCTTCTATCACTACTTACCATCTGTAGTATTGCTTTATACCATCTCATATCACTAACCATCTACAGTAGTCATCTCTTTTTACTACATACCATTTACTATAGTGTCATATATTATCTCTTCGGCTTGACTCGATGTATCATCAAGGCTCTACTCTACGACGACTTTGAAGAGTTTTGATTTGAGATGTAATTTTGTTGTGTTGTAAGTCTTAGTTCTTCAGGTAATCTCCTCAAATGCAACACTATTGGATACAAGTTGCATTTGAGGGGGGTGAGGGGTGGTGTTAAGGGTATTATAGTCAAGGCTATTATTGTAATAGGTTAGTGTAGTATTTTCCCTTTCCTAGCCTATATATGGACCCAAATAATTATGGATCGTTCATTTACGGTGATCTCAAGGCTGAAATTGTTCTTTTACCTTCTAGGAGGTAAAAGTTCTTCAATAATTATTAAGTATTGTATCATTCAATTTGTAAAGTAATTAGTGAGTTTTGGAAGGTGGCGGTAATCAGGATGTTTCTTTATATAAATCAACGGCTGAGATCAAATTTGTGTCAGGTGAAACAACGTCACTTGGTCTATTTTAAAAGGACTCATCTATTATTCCTAACAACATGTAGCTATGGCCGCTCTAGGGACCGCTCAAAATTCTTCTTCTTTGTAGCTAAACCATTGTTTATCAATCACCAAGCAAATATTTTCACTTTTCCAAGAACTTTTATCTTCCAAAAAAGCTTCCAAACCGGTCTGCTTTGTTGGTTGTTTGACGATGATGATTCCACCCCCTGAGATATATCCAACAATTCCTTTGCCAAGTTGTATGCACTACGGGCTGATAATATACCCAACTTGTCATAGTGCCATGCAAGAGTATCTTCTCTTCGTTGTTTTGGCAGATTGATCTTTGGAATTTCCTGGGCATCTGCTGCATGGAAGGATCTTCTAATGATGCGCTCCTTCCATTCCATTTGGTTCGCATCAATCAATAATGAGCAACCCATGTTAGCATGCACCCATGTTCATTGCCAATAACTTTTCTAGATTGTCCTCTTGGAATCCATGGGCTACTCCAAATTCTTATTTTTTCACCTGAGCCCACTCTCCAAACAACACCCTTTTTGATCAATTCAATACCGTGCATAATTCCCTTCCATGTTGGCAAGAAAAATTTCAGGGAAGCCTGTATCAAAAGTTCTCCATTTGGATAGTACTTCGCCTTGAGACTTTGCACACATAGACTGTTCGGGTATTCTACTAACCTCCATGCTTGCCGAGCTAACAAAGCTTGGTTGAACAGATTTAATTCCCGAAATGCGAAACCTCCCCTGCCTTTGCTTTTTGTGAACTTCTGCCATGCTATCCAGTGAGTTTTCCTCTTTCCCTATTCAGCTCCCCACCATTAGTGGCGGATGCATTATGTTAAGTCTTTACATACTTGTAGCTGTAGCTGAAAAGTCATTACATTTGTAGGAATTGCCTGTGCAACAGATTTAGTTAATATTTCCTTTGCACCAACAGATAGTAAACGTTCCTCTCAATCGGCACACAATTTGGCTTGTCGGTCCTTAAGTGACAGGAAACGATCTGCTTTCATTCTTCCTTCGGGGGTTGGCGATCCTAGGTATTTTGATTCAAAAGTACATGTTCGAACTCCCAAACAAAGGCGTATCTGTTCCATGAGTTCCAGGTCCAATTTTTCATTGAACATCCAAGAGCATTTCCCATGATTAATCAGCTGCCGGGTGCTGCTACAGAAAATTTTCAATATCTCCTTTATTTTCTGTACTTGTTCTGCTATCCCTCTAAAGAATAGAGGACTGTCATCTGCAAAGAGGAGGTGGGATATTTCTAGAGCTCGTCTGCAAATTCTCAATCCATTGATATTGCCATTTTAAATTTCTTTGTTCATAATTTAGACAGCTCGTCGTCAGCAACAAAAAGGAATAAATAGGGCGATAACGGGTCACCTTGACGTAGTCCACAGGTTGGCTGGAAGGCGTCCAAAGGGGCGCCCTTGAAGCGCACAGTGTACTGTATGGGATACACATCCCATGATCCACTATACCCATTTGCAATGAATGCCTAGCTTCAAAAGAACTGCATTTATATAGTTCCAGTCCACCCTGTCGTACGGTTTGGATAAATCTAATTTATACACACAAAATTTACTCCGATCCATATTGTCGAACATATTCAAAATTAATAATAAGAGCATTGTTAGTAATAAGTTACAAAAATACTTTGGTTTTCCAATATTATATCTTGCATGAGAGGTCTCAGTCTATTTACTAAACATTTTGAGACCACCTTGTATATAACATTGCAAAGATTGATGGGGCAAAAGTCTTCGAGAGTTTCTGGATTAGCTGTTTTTGGTACGAGCACAATCTCTGTTGTATTGACCCCAGCTGGCATACACCCTGTATTAAAGGGCTTGAACACTGCCTGCCATCCTCCTTCATTAAACCCTAATTATGTTGAAAAAATCGTGCCGGGAAACCATCAGGTGTTGACTTTAGGTGGCCACTTTGGGAAAGGGCATCGCCTATCTCCTCATCAGTAAACCTCCTACAAAGAGTGTCATTCATTTCATCTGTGACCCATGCCTCAAACAGATCCACCACTAGAGCTGCATATACTGTATCATCATTCTGGTACAATTCGTCAAAATACTTAGGTGTAATCTTTTCCAAATCATGTTGCTTTGTACATCAATCTCCATTATCATTCTTCAGCTTCCAGATCTTATTCTTTCGAGCACACCATTGCACGTTGGTGAAAAAAAAAATATATTCTTGTCTCCCTCACGAAGCCATGAGATCCTTGAGCATTGAAGCCACATCATTTCTTCAAGGTATAACATTTCATTCATTTTATGTAAGGTTTTTTTTTCTCTCCTGGTCATCATCACCTTGCATCTGCAACATGGACAAATTTTCACCTAAGACTTCCAGCTCCCGTTGTATAGATCCAAAGTTTTCAGTACTCCAATTGTTCAGATTTTTTTGTGACCCCCTGCAGTGTAGTTGTTGTATCCTCTAGATCACCCTTAGTTTCCTGTGCTTGCCAAGCTTTTTAAATCTGTTCTGGTAGACTAGGGTCACGCTCCCACATAATCTCATATCATGTCTTCGTTTCCTTCGATGACCTTGCTTCTTTAGTGATTTTATCAGAAGTGGGCTATGATCTGAGCACACGGTGACGTTAGATGTGTCACCGATGTTTCGTTAATAAAAAAAACCTATCCATCCATTTCCGATTTGCAACTGATCGGTCCAAATGAACCTTAACATTTCTTTGGCCCAACTTTCCATTCTCATACGCCCACGGCGTACCAGTGAAGCCCAGATCTTTCGGTCCACAAGTGCTCAATGTATTGCGGAAGTCTTCCATCTGTCGCTCTTCTCTTTTCATATTAGAAAAGTGCTCAAACTGCCGCATTGCCTCGTTAAAATCTCCGGCCACCATCCATGGACTGTCATTGCTTGTTTTCAAGTGGTTTAAGATTTCCCATATTCTATGTCTTTCTTCCACTCTCGGTTCTCCATATATGAATATTACTCTCCAAGCTTCTACATCGGGATCATCTACTATTATCACATAAAAAAAAACTTTCATCTTATTCCAACAGCATAACTTGGATGTTCTCGTTCTAGCAAACACAACCGAAACCGGATGTTTACTGAGTGCATGAAGATTTGCCGAGTGCAATTCCTCGGATACTCGGCAAACGAAACATTTGCCGAGTGTCACACAAACAATGCACGGCGTACAAAAAACACTCGGCAAACCCCCACTTTGCCGAGTGTCTTAAGCCCAGCTCTCGGCAAACCATCTATTTGTCGAGTGTCAGATTCCTTGCACTCGGCAAATCTGATGTCCGTTTACGACCGTTATAGTTTGTCGAGTGCCTGTCGCTGATACTCAGTAAAAATAATATTTGTCTGAGTGTTTACACTCGGCAAATGTATATTTTACCGAGTGTTTTTTGTGGACACTCGGCAAAGAATTTGATTTTTTTCTCACCTGCCCTCTAACTCTTTTTTGCTGCCCACATATTGTGTATGCTACTCCATATTAAAATTTGGTACATTTTTTGGTCTTTTTGCTATATTTAGTTAATTTATTTCATTTAATAGAATTTTTGCAGATAAGTCAAATTTAAACTGCAAGTGATTCGAATAATGCATTTAATGTGAGGCCGTATCAGGGAAGTAATAGAAAATTTCGAACATCTTTGTCCACAAAACATGACCATAAACGTGTGGCCGAATTGTTTTAAAATTCTATAAAAAATAAAAAAAGTCTGAAAATCATGAGATTTGTCAAGATCTCATGATATCATATGTGGAACATGTGATAAAAAATTGAGTGTGTTTCGCACAAGTTGTCATGTACGCTGCTTACGAATCGAAGCATCTCCAAATAAAAATCTTACTATTAAAAAGTATTACTTGAGATTTAGAGTCAAAGTAATGGTCGAGTCGAGGTTTTACTTCAAAACTTTCTATATACGAAATAACCAACATAGATTGTTTTATGTGAAATTTTGGTGAATTTTCAGATCCGTTTGATAATTTTAATCAATTTACTACAATTATAGAACTTTAATTGGTATAAATTGATTTTGAGTTATAACTGCATGAAATAATGGTCTAATATTCGTGCAAGCATAGAATATGCATTGTTTAGTGAATTTGACAAGGTATTTTCAAAGCACATTCGAATAAATTTAATAAAACAGCAAGATGAGTAGAAATTATGCAGAATTGAGCGTTATAATAAAGAAATGAATTCACGTACCCATCTAATCGCGTATTCGTCGAGGCTTAGGTTGCCTTGATGGTGTGGTGGACCTGGCATCATCAAACGACGCTCCCGGCAAGCGTTGTGCGGCTCCTCCTACTCGACGGCGCACCACTTATTCACTATCTCTTCTCAGCATTGAAGATGCTGGGTGCACCACCACGGAGGCACCTACACGTCATTAAGTATATAACATATAAGAAAATCAAATTAAGCGTACTAAATCTCAGAAGAAAGCAGTATTAATATTTTATATTTACCTGCAGGTATTCTTCCCGGGTCATCGTCATGATTCTTGCTTGAGTTTTGGTGATTTTTTGCGCCAAGGTACGTAGCATGGTATGTTATAATGGTCTGAACGTGTGCCTCGTAATATATGTCCTTAACGAGCTTGACACAGGCCTTGTGAGCCACAGTAGCCGCCTTAGTCTTATATCCGTCCTGGCATCTGAAGAAATCTTGCATATAGACGTGATGTATCCGGTCATTATTTAGCCATGGCGACTACCACTACCACACCACCTCGCTCGCGCCATAGCGACTACCACCACCATCACGACCTCGCTCGCGCCTCGAGTACGTGTTTAATAACCACGACATGGAGGGAAGAAAACTCACTGGGGCAACGACGACGGCTGGGGTGATCGGGGCGGGGTCGG
>BCLG01000126.1:0-22538 GCA_001602295.1 Zoysia matrella
TTTTTTAGTCACCAAGATATTTGGTCACTATATGTGTAATAATAGTCACTATAACTATTTTATCACTAAAAACTTTGATCGTATTTTGGTCGTTAAAACTTTTCTCACTATATATATATATATATAAACCAATAATTAGACATGTTGGTCATTAAAACTAAATAGCAACTAAAAAACCTTTGTAACTAAATGAATTTATCAACTAATGAGTATTTACTTTGGTCACTAAAAATGTATATTTACAATAAAAATTAAATCTTGGTCACTATTTATCAATTTTTAGTGACCAAATTACTTGGTCACTCTAAAAAGATTATTTCTAAGATCTAATGACTACGTTTTCTTCTCATCATTGACTAATAATTTCTTTAATTTAATTAAATTTAAAAACATGAGACTCAAATTTTTAAATTTGGCATAAAATTATTTTCATAATATATAAAATAATTAAATTATACTAGTGCTGACCAATTCGGAGAAGAAAAAACCATCATTAAACCAAGAAATAGATTTTTATGGGACAAAAAGATTAACTCAAAGTATTGTAATTTCAGTTATCTGTTGGAGATTATAGAACGATGCATACAATGTGCTTTTGCACAAACGACGAGCACATAAGATGGGCTTCACATAGTCATAGCCTGGTAACGGGCCAGAAAGTTGTACTCGATTAGCTATGGGCCGTCCCTAAGAAAGGCTGGGCTGAATTTACATTTGTTTTTACTGGCGGTGTGACTAGAACACTGGGACTGTAGGGTCGTCCGTGTCATGGGCACATTCTTGGCTGCGGTGTGCCGGGCCAGAAAATGCACTTGCGAACGACTGCTCAGTTAGAACGAATGGAGTATCTGTCCAGACTGTCCTGAATTGAGTCCACCTGACCCAGGCGGAGACGGAACATTTCAGCGCACGAACTAAATCCGTCATAGAGCTGGTTAGAATGAACCCTCTCTGCCTTGTGCAGTTTTGATGCTTATTATCATACTTCTACTAGAGACAACTGAGTGAGTATCAGATGAGTATTGGGGTATTCTGTTCTGAGATGGAAACTATTTTTTCCGTTCTGGTAGTGATCAAACTGAAGGAGCGTTGGCAACAAGCGCTCAACAGAAAGTGTTTTACGTTCTGTTTCAGGGTCGACAGATCGATGTCAAAAAAAGTTTCAGCAGATATCAGCTGTCACCCAATGTTCTGTTTATATTCCGTTTCCAGCCGCATCAACGGCCTTTGCGCAAGGATAATCCTAGGATTCTTTCCGGCTTTCAGCTCCAGTCATTGGAGACAATAATCAATTAATTGCTTGTCACCTTCCAGTTCAAGTTTCGAATAAGAAGAATCTGTGATGATTCGTCTCTGCTTCAGTTACCTTGCTTGAAGCACCAATCGGCAGCTGAATAGGCCATCACCCCACTCGCCAACCTCCCCGGATCAACCGTCTCCACCACTGCTCTCCACATGCGTGCTGTGGTCTGCATCACCTACCTCTCTCATGGCGGCAGCCGGCCCCATGGCAAGAGTGCATCCCACTTTAAGCAAGGACATGTCGGTGACCTCCTCCCACGCTCTCCTCCGCGCCGTGTGAATCACTGCCCTCGTAATCGTCGGCCTAGCTCTCGCTGTGCACCATCCACTACCGCGTGGACTTGCTCTCGTTGTGCTGCTGCGGCTAGTCGTTGTCACGTTCTAGCTGCGTGTTCAGCAGGGAGAGCAATGGCATGTCAGCCATGGCGGTGGTGGCGTGGGCACCGCCAGTGGTGGTACGCCGGTGGCAAAGGTGTCCTCAACACCGAGGAGCACACCCAAGGCCAACAACGGAGGGAAACTCCTTCGCGGGAGTCGGAGCATGCATGCAAACACTACTACGAAACATCTACAGTGTCAATCTAAAAAACGCTAACAGTCCCAATGACCCTCTAACGTTACGACTCGACAGTGTCGGATGCAAGTAACATCATTGTATAAAATGACACTACTTGCCAACATAATTTAATAGTGTCGGTCTCAGTAGACGTCACGAGCAATTGATAGTACAGAACACGACAGTAGTGTCGGTCATTACTTACTTCATTCAAATCGGACAAAAAAAAACACTATAGTGTCGAGCAAACGCGATTTAATAAAAATCGACACTGATAATGAACATATCAGTGTCGATCATGTTGACGTCAAAGAAAACCGAAACTAGTATCTTTCAGTAGTGTCGGTTTTTAGTGCCGTAGGTCAGACGACATTGCTATCGCATATATTGTGTCGGTTTATGATGATCTCAATATATCCGACACTGGTAGTTTGTGTATAAAGACTCTCGTCGGGGCACTTTGTTTGATTCTGTTTCGGAGAGTGTATTCGTACATCGGCCAAAAAATTTGGACTAAAGGGGGGACAATTTTGATTCCTTTTGTAATCAAAGGATATTGCTCCAGGAGGTAAATCCATGTCATCTTTGAAAGTTTTACGGTATTATGATGTGTTTTAATGTAGGTTTAGGGCGGGATATCGTGAGAGGAGTTTAAAGTAAACCTAGCGTGTATAGGCGTAGATATAGGACGGGTTTTGTAGACCTATTTGCTGATTTGTCTAAGAGTATTAGTACATAGTTAATTTGCTAGATCTCTGGTTTACATATATAATAAGACCAACACTATGGTGCGGGTGGGGGCAGAGGAGAGAGTGAAAATTAATTGTATATCTAGTTAATTTTATCTACTCCATATTATAATTTTTTCTCTATTTCTTTTTATATTAGTGATTTGTGAAGATGGAGGACAAATTTTGGATGTACAATGGCGCTGGCGGAAATCTATTTTTATATTTCAAAAATGTCATTTTATTTGTCGAAGATGCTAAGACTAGAAATGTACATATAAAAACAAATAAATTATGGTGTCTATATAAGAAGTGTAAGAATGTTGTAATGTTTGACATGTCCGAAACAATCTATGAGCATTAGTTGGAAAATAGTTTCATTGAGAACTACTCAAAATAGACCAAACATAGAGAGACACAAGCGAATACACCAAGCAGTGGACAACCATAAGTTGGAATTGATACAACAAAGAGAGGGTAAGAGGTGAAGACCACATTGAAAAGGGAAGGTCCGAAGGAAACAACACAGAACAGAGGGATGAAAGAAACAACGATGATTATGATGTGTTTCATTAAGTCATGATATTGAAGGCTTCGATGTCGAGGAACTGTTACGCCATATTGAGCGCGAGGAAATACTGGAGAACAAATTGAGAGGCTTAGATTACTTATAGATTTTGGAGAAGGCTTCGAAAAACCTTCTATACACTAAATCAAACGGGTGTGATAAAGAATGCATGATATTGCAAAAGATGCTTGACCTTTTCACATTAAAGGCCAAGAAACTTAAGGCTAGGCTTAAGTACTGATGAAATAAATCACTTTGGTGAGATGACAAACCTACATACTACTTGACCAGTGATTCTAAGCCTATACAATATACCTTTATGGCTGTGTCATAAGAGGAAGTATCTTATGTTAGCTATCCTTATTTTTGGTCTTAAACAAGCTGGGAATGATATAGATGTCTTTTTAGAACCTTTAATAGAGGATAAGTTATAGGAAGATGGGGTCCGTGTTTAAGATGCTTACAAACAAGAGAGCTTCACACTATATGCTATGATTTTTGTTACCATCAATGACAATCTCACACGCTAGGCACTAACTAGATAGGTTAACGGGAAAATAGGATATGTAGTATGTCTGGACCAAACATCATCAATGTACCTTTCTTTCTCATGTAAGTTGGTGTACATGCGGCACCGACGATTTTTACCAAAAAGCACAAGTATCGTGCAATGAAGGATCAATTTGATGGTACACAGGAGATAGATTTGGCACCGATCAATCGTGATGGTAAATTTGTGTTTGAATTAGTAAAAAATGTCCATACCGTCTTTGGTAAGGCAGTGAAGGGAAAAAAGAAAGAAAAATGATAAGGCTCCACGAGATTTTTTGTTTAAAAATCAATCGATATTTTATCGATATTTATCGTAGAAAGAGTTGAAGATTGGCCATGCCTTAGATACTATGCATGTTACAAAGGGTGTTTTTAAAAGCAAGATTGGTACCTTATTGGACTTAGAAAAAATGGTAATAAGAGCAGAACTTTATCCTCAGATAAGACCAAATAGAAAGTATTACCTTCCACTGGCTAGCTTTACCCTCACACTTGAGGGAAAAAAAATCAATATGCAAGTGTCTACATGGTGTTAGAGTCCTCACAGGTTTCTCATCGAATGTAAAGAATCTCATTTCAATGTCTGAGCTGAAGATGACTGGGTACAACACTCATGACTGTCATACCATGCTCACCCAATTCCTCACTAAATAGGGTTGTCAAACAACCATACATAAAGATGGCCATCATACGAATGTGCCACTTTTTAATGCTATATCCAAGAAGGTAATCGACATTGCTGAGTTGGAGAAGACACATAAATAGATGAGAGAGACTATGTGCCAACTCGAGATGTTCTTCGCTCTATCTTTCTTTGATATGATGGAGCACTATATGATTTACATAGCCGATCAAATTTTTTTCCTCGGCCCTGTTTATCTGCATCACATGTATTTATATGAGCATTATATATCTATTATGAAGGGCTACGTACGCAATCGTGCTCACACTGAGGGTTCCATGATAGAGGGTTACACAACTGAGAAGGTTTTTGAGTGCTAAAACGATTACATGAAAGATGAAAAACTAATAGGTGTGTCAGTGTCACGGCATGAGGGGAGGCTCCTAGGAAAAGGAACAAAAGGAAGAAAAACATTCAACGATCAGAGTTTTGTAAGAGTTTGAGATGCACATTATACCATCCTTTATTAGTTACATATTGCAACTCCTTACATCCAACGACACATGCAACAGCTTCGTGAAAAAAATGAACATTCCACAGAAGATTGAATCATGAAAGAGCGCAAAAGATGTTTCACATCATGGTTGAAGAACCAAAACCTCCCAATTGGTACAACAAAAGATAAAAGAATGATGCAGTTATTAGCCGATGGAAACTTAATATTAGTTACATTATGGCAGGCATATGATATCAATGGGTTCACATTTTATACCAGGGCAAATGACGACAAGAGCCAACACCAAAACAGTGGTGTTATAGTAGATGCCGAAGATAGTGAGAGGAACAAGAACGCATTTTATAGATACATTGATGAAATTTGAGAACTCAATTATGGAATAACTTTACAGATCCCTGTATTTAAGTGTCAATAGGTCAAGCATCCACAAGGTGTAGAGGTGGATGAAATGGACTTCACCCTTGTGTCCCTAAACAACAAAGGTCACAAAGATGACCCATGGATACTCCCACAACGTGTCGCACAAGTGTTTTATGTCCTCGAGCCCCAACACAAAAAGAAGCACATTGTTATCTGTGAAAAATAAAGGATCATCAAGGTTGATAATGTCACAGATAATGAAGAATATAACCAGTTTGATGAGGTGCCTTTTTTTGCGAATACAAAAGTGATAAATATATTTGAAGCAAGACTCAATTATTCATCACTTGTTCCCTACATGCACAATGATGGCGAGGGGAAGTTAGTTCAGTCTAAGTAATTAATTAAAGATGTTATAGCTTTGTAATCGAATTATTTGTAATCTAATTATTAATATTATAAATGTGTCCTCTTGTTTTGTGATATTAAGGCTAATATTTTTTCCTCTGTTCCAAATTACTAATGTTCCCTTCGTTCTAATATATAATTTATATAATGAAAAAAGGAAGAACATACAACAATATGTTCAGATTGGACATTGCTGGCCGTGCAATCTCCAATCTGGACATACAGTTTACATGTTCCCTCGAGTAACGACAGAAAGCTAGAGCTTATAAGTTGGTCGACACTTTGAAGAATAGCCGTGGTGGGACTAAAGTACAAGTAAAAGTCTCGATCGATTATGATGTCAGCAGAACCGACATTACAATAAGCAGTAGTGTCGGTCAAGTATGACGTTAACAGAAACCGACATTAATTCTACTCCGTATTATATTTCAGTACTACCATTATTCCCAAATACTCCCTCTCTTTCAAAATATTTTTTTAAATTACAGAATCTGTCCATATCCATATCTCTTATTATATTTAACTTGCAGTAAATTTTTTTATAATATTACATAACTGGCAGGACTCTTATAATATTTAACTTGTAGCATTATTATTTATAAAATTACATAATCTCTAATATCAATTTACGTAACTTATATTTCTATTATATAATGAAAAAAGAAGAATGTACAACGATATGACCAGGTTTGACAGTGGAGGTTAAGCAAGTTATGCGCTACCTCCACTGCCCACCTGCCATGCAGTTTACACGCTTCCTCGTTTACGGACAGACAGCAAGAGCTTATAAGTTGGTTGACACTACCAAGTATAGCCGAGGTGGGACTAAAGTTACGTCATGTCATAGTATCAGATAAATATGAAGTCAGCAGAGACCGACATTATAATGACTAATAGTGTCGATCCTGTATGACGTCAGCAGTTAAAATGAGAAACCGATATTACAACCGAGATTACACTTATTTGCAATGTTTGTAGTGTCGGTTCTTGTGGCGTAATGGTGCCCGACATTGGTACTCTACTATATAAGCGAGCCTTGTCGCTTTGTTCCACACTATACTTGGTGGCCTTTTTATTTCCCATGCGACGCTGTTACGCTGCCGAAATTTTTTACCAACCTTATACCCGCCGTCGCCGCTCTCGTCGATGCTCCTCAGACACTGGCCGCGGCTAGTTGATCGTCCTCCTTGGCTCCGGCACCGATCACGGCTGCGTGTCCACCTCCGACCTTCGGCTGCGTGTTCGCCTCCGACCTCGACGCCCACCGCGTTTCCTGCTACGGCTCTAGTTTCCCGACGTCTCACTTCGGAACCCTAATGTAAGTACCCTCACCCATTCTTTCTCGGTAAGCCGCCTCCCCTCCTCCATTCTGGCAATCTGTAAACTGTAAGTCGCATCCCCTCCCACCATTGTTTCTCTCAATTCTAGTGGCTTCGAAATGCTATATGACATTTTTGATGTATATACATATTATTGTTTAGTTTATAGATACATTGTAAGACCTTTTTTGGCACAAAGGTAAAATTTCTGATTCCTATGTTTCTCCTGTGAATTTGATCTGATTTCTGTCAAATTTTTGTGTGAATCCTATGCAATTGCTGTGTGAATTACAATGTTAGTTTGATGATGTCAGCGACCGACACTGTTACCGTATAGTGTTGATATTGCTGACATCATCTTTGACCGACATTACTATGATCGACACTACTTTGACACCTGTCCTAAATTCTCTTATATATAGAAAAGTTGCTATTGCTATATGACATTTGAATTATAAACATAATCTAGTATAATCAAATTTTAGGCACAATGTCTTTATTATAATAGTACTTTTCAGTTGTAGTTGTTCTCGATGATGAAAGCGAACTAAGTGAGATAAGATCAGTAGCAGCATGGATCATATATATCTTTTGACTTGTGATATCAGACATGTGTTGCCATACGAGTCAAGGACCCTAGAGCGTTAGAAGGCTATTAAATTGGCAACCCGCATTGAGAGCAAAAGTCTTTCTATTCTGTACCCTCTTCTTTTCAATATCCATTCAGATACAATAATATGTATTTTTTTATTTTTTAGTACACAATCTCTACAATGGAGAAAGTTGGTGCATCGACACCTGTGGCTTCTTCTCCCAAAAGCTCAAGTAGCTCAACTTTTGAGTAACCTTACGCTCCTTATCCTCCGTGCGCAAAAAGGCAGCACCTGCCGCAAGAAGATTCAGATTACAATCGAACCGATGAGGTATTTTATAGTAAAATTAACACTGTTATTTTAACTCAAACAAAAATGCCTTATATAACTCTTATCTTTTGTAGCATATTCATGCTCGAAGCACTAGACGACTTAATTTCACTGATGAAGAAGAAGCGACAGTGCCAACTGAGGACCCGACCGCTTCCACATCATCCACTTCACAGAAGACACGAAAGGGTGGTTCCAAGAAAGCCAACAAGCTACATGCTGGAATTTTTGAAGCTGTCTGACCAATGTGGTGCAACTGTGGAGCCAGAAGGAATCAATGCAAAATGGCGTAATGATTGTGGTGTCTTAGTAAGAGAAAAAGTTAGGATTACATTTTATGATTTGCCTAGTGTCTCGAAAGAAAAAAAGAATAAATTGTGGGACAACTTGTGCGCAAAGTACCTTTTCCCCACAGATTGCCTTGACCGTGCAAAAAAGGCTTCTCTCTACACAATGAGAAGATGCCTTTAGAAATTCAGGATGAACCTTAATAAGGATTATGTTTGAAAGGGTCTGACACCACTTAACAAGTTCGGTTTCATCACACCTGATGATTGAAAAGCATTTGCTGAGAAGATGACATCTGAAAATGCTTTAAAGAGTAGCGAGTCTTTTAAGGAACTGAGTAAAAAGAACAAGATGCGTCCTAATCTTGGTCTAGGTGGATATGCAGCTAAAATCAAACAGTGGTGGCTAAAAGAACAATAGGATCAAGAAGCTGGGATACCAGACCCACTAGAAGGATGCACTAGAAACTGGGTCTTGGGTCGATTCAAGTCAACTGATGATGGGCAACTGATTCTTAAAAAGCTCAGATATTAGTGAAGTTGTACAAAAAGCCAAGGAGCTAGCTGCAAAGGAGAAGGAAGGCAACTTTAAGCCAAAGAGAGAAAGAGACCAGCTTACTGTAGCCCTTGAAAATGAGGAACAACAAGGTCGTACACTAGTCGTCTCTTCAATGGCTGCGTGGAAATTAGGGTTCTCGAACGCTGCGAGCAGCTACAAGAAGCATGATCCACCCAACAAGGATGATGAACACGAGAAGTAGAAAGAAAACATCTTCTAATTCCTCAAAGAAAATTCACAGTTCGTCTAACCATTTGCTGTACCAAATGTCCGAATCGGTGTTGACAACATCGATACTACTCCAACTACTGAAAATCTACCTCCAAGCAGCCATGGGTCCGTGCCTAAACCGGTCACAAAGTACCAAGTGGATGATATAATCGAGAATACTCCTTGCTCATTGAATATGGCTCTTGGCAGAAAAAGGAGCATCAAGGTTGCAGAAGGCATTGCAATGCCTAGTCATACATTTCATACTGTATCTATTCCACCAGAGTGTGCCAAGATGCAACTAATCAAGATAGTAGATGACAAGTATCTTTATTTTGGTCTCGATTATCCTGATGAGAAAAAGGGGATTGACATGAGCATGAGGCTGTTGTTGCTGAGAGGCCTATCATGGACCCCTCCGCCTCCTGAGACACATGTGCATGAGGCTGCTTTTGTGAGGGGCCTATCATGGACCCCGTCTGCCTCCCGAGACAGATGAGAATGAGGGTGTTGCTGAGAAGCCTATTGGTGACCTCCCTACGCCTCAACCGACACGTGTTAAGGACTCAACATCCAACAAGAGTATAGGTCAGCACATTCTATTAACTAGTATGTTTACCGCTAAAGTGTAGAACACACATTAATATTTTCGTTTACAGTTCAAAAGTTTCTCAAGTGTATGAGAGAATCATACACCTATGAGAAAAAGGAACTGATGGAGCATATGCCTCTGGTGCCCAAAGGTCTTCCTGAAGGATCTTGAGATCTTACAGAGGATGATTTTTCTGAGTTCAAACATAGCATGCCACTATTATCGAGCCGTATGTTCAAGGAGAAGGACCAGATGATGCGTAGATTTCATGGGTGGTACTTAGAAGCATGTGCTAAAGGTGTTCAGTGTATTCAAGCTAAGATTTTTGGGGAACTTTTTAACATTGTGGGATTGGATCTAAATGTGCCATTTGAAGATATAAATGCCCTCTATCGACTTAAGAGATTGGATGCCACTCTCATAACCGTATAGTGCTTGTAAATGTTTCGAATAATAATAACCTTATAAATAGTCATACTATTAGTTAACACCATAATTGACTATATATTGTTTCATGTTTTTAAATGTGCTTTCACTGTGGTGTGGATAAGAAAGTCAGGTACCTTAACCCAACAACAATAAGCCAATCAGCAATCAACGTCCCTATGGACCACCGTGACTTGAAGGGCAAGAGAAAGAATGAAGAAAAGGCATACCATAAGGTGTTGATCGAAAATGCTAGGAATGTTATATCAGATTACATAGGAAGGGCCGTGTATGATTGGCGAGAAAGGAGTGCATCATGGCTTCTTATAACTTTGAGTGAGTATGCTTTCCTCTATCACTTACTTAACCCAACTTTTGACTAATTAATTGAAACACTAACATGATTAAATGTACTTTTGTTATAGCGATCATTGGATTACTTTCATGATATATCTAGAATATGGAAGGCTTGGGTATTTGACTCCATTGATCATGAGAGGAGCACCAACAATGATTTCTTGGAGATCCTTAATGCGTAATGACCTCTAATATCATTTTAATTCATTACTGATCTGATATTCATAATCATGACACAATATTTCTTATCAATGATAGCTCTTACAAGTTCTACATCAAGCTTGGAGAAACACCATCCAAAACAGAAAGAAAAAATGTCGTACAAAACACATTTTTTGGGACTGCTACACCATAATTCAATAATCTATATTACTATATTTTTGTCTATATCTTTGAGACTTTTACACATTTCATTTTTTCTCAAAGTGAGCAAAACAGGCTTCTGGCGGTGTGCATTGTAGCTACTATGTGTTCAAATACATAGAAGCTAGCTGTGAAAAAGTACATGACATTGCCCAAAGAAGATTATATATGGAAAAATGTAAGTACTTGCAGTTTTAGTAATATTGTTACATGTATTTTCACACTGTATTGATATATGTATTTTAGTAATTACTAATTATGTTTTTAATATTGGCAGCCAGACAAGCAGGTGCAAGTGCAAGAAAGCCAATTTGATGAAGCCACACTCAATGACATTGCATCTCAAATGATCTTTTTCATGATGCATGAGTTTAATCATCCAATGGGTAAATATTATGACCCAAAAAGTGATGTGGCAAGACATCAATAATTTTCTAATTGGTGCCAAAAATATAACAATTCAAAACTAATTCGGCAAAACTTTCGAGCTGTGCAGAAGAGAATTAATGAACAAGACTGGAGTTGTTAATTCTATGTGAAGTATGTATATTCATGTATATGTGCAAATTAAGCTGCTATAGTGGATGAACTTGTGTACATATGTGACCCTAAACATTCACTTTGTGAATACATTGTCTCTGTCAATATATTTTATTAATCTGTTATTTGTATTTGATTTGTGTTATTCAAATAGATCTTATTTAAATACATGAAAGTGTCATTTTTGTGACGTCACAGAAATCGACACCCTAATCTAGGAAGTAGTGTCGGTCACGTGACGTCATAATATATGACATGAGAGTCCTGTAAACAATGTCAGTAAAATTGACATCCTTGAGACCAATACTGTTGATAGTGAGAGCAGTGTCGGTTGCGTGACATCAACACAAACGAAACCACAGTGGAAATTTCAGTGTCGGTTCTATGACATCATAAAAAATGACACTGATGTTAACGTAAATTAGTGTCGGTCGTTTGGCGTCAAGAGAGCGACACTGGTGTAACTTATAGCAGTGTCGTTTAGATGATATCGTGCCGTCTAACACTGCTTTTGTAGTTCTGTCGGTCAGATGATATCACGCTATTCGACACTGCTGTTGTTATTGCTAGTGTCGGTCTCGCTGGCGTCATCTTGACTGAGACTGAAGACACTGCTATCAGTGTCGGCCAGATGATGTCATTTGATTGACACTGATAATTTTATTCGGTGTCAATTTCTTCGGCCTGACATTGATTACCGTTTATAGCAGTGTCGTATGAGGAGTATCGTATAATTTGATCGACACTGCAGAACCTTATGATGTGACATTGATGGGTCTTTTTGTAGTTGATTATTCAATAGTGTCGGTCAGATGATGTTACGTGCAACTGATACTACAGAACACGACACCAGTGTCGGTCATTGTTTACTTCATCCACATCCGACACTAGAAAGAAACACTATAGTGTCGAACAAACGTAATCTAACAAAAACCGACACTGATAATAAACATATCAGTGTCGGTCGTGCTGACGTCAAGCATACCAATAACTAGTATCTTTTAGCAGTGTTGGTTTTTGGTGCTACAGGTTGACGACATTGCTATTGTATGTCTTGTATCATTTATGATGATCTCAATATATTCGACACTGTTAGTTCGTGTATAAATACTCGTCCCTTTCCTCCCGTCGGGGCACTCTGTTCGATTCTGTTTCGGACAGTGTGTCCGTACGGTGGCCGAGAAATTTGGAATACAAAGGGGGACGGTTTTGATTCCATTTTCAATCAAAGGATATTGCTCCATGAGGTAAATCCATGTTATCTTTTGAAGTTTTATGGTCTTATGATGTGGTTTTACCGTAGGTTTAGGGCGGGATATCGTCAGAGAAGTTTGAAGTAAACCTAGCGTGTACAGGCGTAGATTTAAGGCGGGATTTTTTAGATCCCAACTAATTTTGTTGACCTTTTTACTTTATATTGATTTTCTAAGATTATTACTACATAGTTAATTAGCTAGATCTCTAGTTTACATATATAATATAAGACCTACGCTATAGTGGGGTGGGAGTAGGGGAGAGAGTGAAAAATTAATTGTATATCTAGTTAATTTTATATCCAGCATATTATCATTTTTTCTCTCTTTATTTCTTTTTTAATTAGTGATTTGTGAAGATAGAGGACAGATCTTGGATGTACAGTGGCGCTGGCGGAAATTCATTTCTATATTTCAAAAATGTCACTTCATTTGTTGAAGTCGCTAAGACCAGAAATGTACATATGAAAACAAATAGATTGTGGTCTCGATGTAAGAAGTGCAAGAATGTTGTAATGTTTGACATGTCCGAAACAATCCGTGAGCACTTGTTAGAAAATGGTTTTATTAGGAACTACTCAATATGGACCAAACAGGGAGAGACACACGTGAATACACCACGCAGTGAAGAACAAGAAGTTGGGTTGGATACAACAAAGAGAGGGTAAGAGGTGAAGGCAACATCGAAGAGGCAAGGTCAGAAGGAAATAACACATAACAGAGGGATGAAAGAAACAACAATGATTCTGATGTGGTTCATGAAAGTCATGATATTGAAGGCTTCGATGTCGAGGAACTATTGCGCCAATTGGGCGCGAGAATATACTAAAGAACAAAACCGGAGGCTTAGATAACTTACAGATTTTGGAGAAGGCTTTAAAAGACCTTCTATACGCTGAATCAAACGGGTGTGGTAAAAAATGCACGATATTGCAAACGATGCTTAATCTTCTCACACGAAAGGCCAAGAATGAGTGGTTAGATACTAGCTTTAATGAATTGCTAGAGGTCTTAGCCAAATTATTACCGCAACTGAACAATTTGCCAACTACCACGTACCTTAGAAAGAAATTGTTGTCACCATTGACACTGGGCATCCAAATAATACACGCTTATCCGAACCACTGCATATTGTACCGCAAAGAGTATGCAAACGACGTGAGATGTCAAATGTGCAATGCCAGTCAGTACAAAAGGAATGATCAAAGTGATGATTTAGGTTCTATGGATCAGCAAAAAAGAAAAAAAGGGAGAAAGATGAAGAAAAGCAATGGTAGCAGTCTGGATGACCAAGAGGTTGATGAAAGAAAAGTTCTAGCACTTGTGATGTGGTATCTGCCAGTTATAGATTGATTGAAGCAACTATTCTCCAACTCTAGAGATGCTGAACTCATGATCTGGCATGCGCCTCTGATGGGTGCAAAAAGGACGAGAAGCTTTGGCACCCGGCGGATGCTCGACAATGCCAGAGATCCAAGAAACTTAAGGCTAAGCTTAAGTACGGATGGAATGAATCCCTTTGATGAGATGGCTAACCCACATTGTACTTGGCCTGTGATTTTAAGCCTATACAACATACCTTCATGGCTATGCCACAAGAGAAAGTATCTTATGTTAGCTATCCTTATTTCTGGTACTAAACAAGCTGGCAATGATATATATATCTTTTTAGAACCTTTAATGGAGGATATAAAAAAATTATGGGAAAATGGTATCCGTGTTTGAGATGCTTACAAAAAAGAGAGTTTCACACTGTATGCCATGATTTTTGTTACCATCAATGATAATCCTAGCCGTTTGACACTAAGTAGACAGGTTAAAAGGAAGATAGGATGTGTAGTATGTCTGGACCAAACATCATCAATGTACCTTTCTTTCTCATGTACATTAGTGTACATGCGGCATCGACGATTCTTACCAAAAAAGCACAAGTATCGTGCAATAAAGAATCAATTTGACAGTACACAGGAGAAACATTTGGCGTCGATCAATCGTGATGGTAAATTTGTGTTTGAATTGGTGAGAAATATCCATATTGTCATTGGTAAGGCAGTGAATGGAAAAAAAGGAACAAAAAAGATAAGGCACCAAGAGATGTTCTGTTTAAAAAACAATTGATATTTTCTCAATATTTATCGTACTAGAAAGAGTTGAAGATTGGCCATGCCATAGATACTATACATGCTGCAAAGGGTGTTCTTAAAAGCATGATTGGTACCTTATTGGATATTCCAAGCAAGACAAAAGATGGATTTAGAGCACGTAGGGACATAGAAAAAATGGAAATAAGGCCAGAACTTCATCCTCAGATAAGACCAAATGGAAAGTATTACCTTCCACTGGCTAGCTTTACCCTCACACTTGAGGAGCAAAAATCAATATGCAAGTGTCTATGTGGTGTTAGAGTCCCCACATGTTTCTCATTGAATGTAAAAAATCTCGTTTCAATGTCTGAGCTAAAGATGACTGTGTATGACACTCATGACTGTCATACTATGCTCATCCTATTCCTCGCTACTGCAATCTGAGTTGTCAAACAACCATACATAAAGATGGTTGTCATATGAATGTGCCACTTCTTTAATGCTATATCCAAGAAGGTGATCGACATTGCTGAGTTGGAAAAGACATGTAAATAGATGAGAGAGACTATGTGCCAAGTCGAGATGTTCTTCCCACTGTCTTTCTTCGATACGATGGAGCGCTATATGATTCACATAGCAGATCAAATTTTAGTCCTCGGCCCATATATTCGTATGAGCGTTATATGTCTATTATGAAGGATTACGTACAAAATCGTGCTCACCCTGAGGGTTCCATGATAAAGGGTTACACAACTGAGGAGGTTCTTGAGTGCTACAATGATTACAGAAAGATGAAAAACCAATAGGTGTGCCGGTGTCAGGGCACAAGGGGAGGCTCCTAGAGAAAGGAACAAAAGGAAGAAAAACATTCAATGATAAGAGTTCTGTAAGTGTCCGAGATGCACATTAAAGCATCCTTCATCAGTTACTTATTGCAACGCCATACATCCAACAACACTTGCAATAGCTTCGTGAAAAAAATGAACATTCCACAGGGCATTGAATCATGAAAGAGCACAAAAGATGTTTCATGTCATGGTTGAGTAACCAAAAACTCCCGATTGGTACAACAAATGAAAAAATGATGCGTTTATTGGTCGATGGTCCTTTAATGTTAGTTTCATCATGGCATGCATATGACATCAATGGGTTCACATTTTTTTTACCAAGGCAAAGGACGACAAGAGCCAGCACCAAAATAGTGGTGTTAGAGTAGATGCCGAAGGCAGTGAAGAGAACAAGAACAAATATTATAGATACATTGATGAAATTTGAGAACTCAACTATGGAACAACTTTACAGATCCATGTATTTAAGTGCCAATGGGTTAAGCAGCCACAAGGTGTAGAGGTGGATGAAATAGGCTTCACCCTTGTGTCTCTAAACAACAAAGGTCACAAAGATGACCCATGGATACTCTTACAACGTGTTGCACAAGTTTTTTATGTTCTCGAGCCCGAACACAAGAAGAAGCACATTGTTATCCCTGTAAAGCAAAGGATCATCGTGGTTGATAATGTCACAGATGATGAAGAATACAACCAGTTTGATGAGGTGCCTTTTTTTATGAATACAAAAATGATAAATATCTTTGAAGCAAGACTCAGTTATTCATCACTTGTTCCCTACATGAGCAATGATGGCGAGGGGAAGTTAGTTCAAGGTAAGTAATTAAAGATGTCATAGTTTTGTAATCGAATTATTTGTAATCTAATTATTATTATTATTAAATATTATAAATAATATTATGTGGCCTTACTATGTGTCCTGTTGTTTTGTGATATTAAGGCTAATATTTTTCCCTCCATTTCAGAATATTAATGTTACTCCGATCTAATATATAATTATATAATGAAAACATTGAAGAATGTACAACAATATGGACAGATTGGATATTGTGCGACCATTGCAAATGTCCAATCTGTCCATGTAGTTTACATGCTTTCTCGAAGCACGACAGAAAGCCAGAGCTTGTAAATTGGTTGGCACTTGCTCAAATACACGAGGTGGGACTAAAAGTTACGTCTCATAATAGCGTCGGTCAATTATGAGGTTAGCAACAAACGACATTACGCTTGACTATAATAATGTCGGTCATGTATGACATCAGCAGAAACCGAAATTACAACGAGAAATCGATATTACAACCAAGATTACACTTTTAACTTGTAGTAATAGTATTTATAAAATTACAGAATATGTCCATATCCATGTCTCTTATAATATTTAACTTGTAGTAATAATATTTATAAAATTACATAACTTGTAAAAATAATATTTATAAAATTATAAAATTGCTACGACTACTTATAATTACTACTCTTCCATGTCCGAGTCCTCCATGTCGAAGTCCTCTTCATCCTCCTCTTTGTAGTTCACTTCTTGAACAGCTGACTTGGCCAGCTCGTCTCTGCCTCCCTGGTCGCTGCATCAGGATGGGACGCCAGCTGAACTAGGGTGTTGAAGGGGAAGTCAGGCTGGCACACCTTTACCACAGACAGTATGCGGTCCGCAACTGTGTGTGCTAGCTCCTAGGGCTTCGACTCGATCTTCTCAGGGAGATGACTCAACATCCCTTCCAGCGGACCCATGGCTTGAAGAAAGTGGGCAAGAGACCCCCCTTGGCCTAAAGGGAGCTCCAGAGTCCCCAGCTTCAGCTTCTTCGCAGCACCGTTGATCTTCTTGAAGGTGTCTGATGGCATGTCGGTTTGAAGCCGGAGGGACATCTGCAGAGCGTCAAGATCATGGCGAAGATTGACGATTCATGCCTTCAACTCCTGAAGCTGCCTCTCCAGCTCTTGCACTTGCTGGGCTGCCATCTAAGAAGCGCACGGACCACCGAAGATGATAGTTCGAAGAGATATAGAAGATGAGATGGAGAACACAAGAATTAGGAGCGTAGTTGTGGCCCTTTTTAAGCCATTTGGTGAACTCCTCACATTCTGTCTCTCCAGCTCCACTAAGAGTTTTATATATTATAAATGATAATATATAATGGTCAATATAGACACTAATAGTGTTGGTCAAGTTTGACGTCAGCATAAACCGACATTACAATGAACAATAGTGTAGTTCAAGTATGACGTCAACAGAAACTGACATTAACTTAACTTATTTCTATTTCAAGTGTTTGTTTTTTACGTCGTGTAATAGTGTCGGTCAAGTATGACGTCAGTAAAAACCGGCATTACAATGAGCAATATTGTCGATCAAGTATGCCATCAGTAGAAACTGACATTAGCGTAACTTACTTCTATTTTTCTGAAAACTGAACTGGAACATGTTTGACACTGAAACAGTGAACTAAAAAACATTGACACAAACCTAGCACTGAAACAGGCAACAAATTACAGCACTGGATACACAATTTCATAATTCAAACAGAAATTAGAGTTTGAAACACAATACGTTTCTTACATTCTCCTACTTTAACAGGTTTACCACCAATAGTCCTACCATACAACCAACTAAAGCAGTGATAACACACACTCCATCAGCTAGCACTCCTGCCTTCATCTTTGTGCTCAACTTCTCGATCACATGCTTCAACTCAGTTAATTCACAAGTCATTTGTGCAATTTCAAGTTCAACTTTGCTACTTCCACAGATACATCAATTGCTTCCTTTGTTCTTTCTCTGATGGCACCTGAATATGGTGGGGCACATTTGCAGCCATCCACCTCCTATAGTCCTTTTCCCACTTGTAAAAACCGCACCTCATTGGATCATCCTACAATGAAATTCAAAGCATTCTAAAGAACATGTGCAATGAAGCAAGTCAAATCAAGGCAGAATTAAACCCTCACATATTGATTCTCCTCGCATTTCAAGAAGAATTCACCGTACATGTTGGCCTTCTTGCTCTGCAGCCTAATGATCCGCTTTCCACACTTTGGACAATTAACTAGGGGGAGTTACCGCACATCCAAGCCTGTCGCCAGGCACTGAGATGTCGTAGCCTTCACCGAGCTAGATGAAACCCTAGGCTGTTGGATGGATCGGCGGGAAGAGGCCAGGCACATGGTCTCGTGCCACTTGCCCTCAACGTTGATGCTTGGGCTCGGACACTGGTTACCGAGAAATGGGGAACGAGGATGAGTAGGAGAGTGAGAGAGATTCGAGCGCAGGATTAGAATGGAGAGGGTGTCGCACGAGGGGATAGAAGAAGACAGGGGAAGGGAAATTTTGATATATACGATAATTAGCAAGTGTCGGTTAGGTATGTCGTCAGCGAAAATCGATATTACAATTCGCAATCGTGTCGGTCAAATATGTTGACATCATCTTTGAGCGACATTAGAGTAGTGAGTACCAATTAACATATCCCAAAATCTTCGATGAATACATGTACAAGATCATTACAATTAGAAATATCATTACAAATTACAATAATGATATTTTACAAAATCATTACAAATACACGTCTTCAAAAAGTTTGACAGAGCCTAGAACAGCAGGGGCCGCGTATACCTCCTGCTCAACGGTGGCGATGTCCTCGAAGGCTGGTGCCTGTCACTCATCTGGCTCGGCCCTATAAGGATCAAGGACACCAAAAAGGGGGTTGAGTGGGTTGAATCGGTGGAGTTATAGAACTAATTTCGCTACGAACTTAAACTATAAGACTCGATCTCAACGAAAGCAAACCTATGCAATTCTAGTACGCCAAGACCCCTAACAATGCTAGTGGAATGATAACAACAACAAGCAAGCACAAGCACGATAGTCACCAAGAGGAATGAAAGAACAACCTATCACACTACTCAACGGTAAGTAAATGCGATAAGTAAAGAGAGTGAGATAGAGAATGCTCAGTGATTTTTTTTAGGTCTCGAAAGCTAAGCGTCTTCTCTAAATCCTCATTGAACCACTCCCATCAGAGTCTTGATTCCTCTTGTCATTCTTGATCACTCTCGGAGTGAAGTCACCGGTGGCCCGACTGTCGCACACAATACCCAAGCGCTAGAGCAAGCCTACAAGGCTCGGGCACTCCCTCTTGGTGTCCCTTTCGAGCAAAGAACTTGAAACCGCGTGCAAACTTGACGATGTCTTCTACATTCTCCATGAAAGCTCGATCATTGACTCCTAGCCGGTCTAGGCTGCCCACACTAAGAGTAATAGGCAAAAATCATTCCTCTCAAGGCCTACAAGCTTTAAAAGTATATGAATGCTCCCTATCACTCTCCTACTAGCACCAAAGATCTATAATCTTGCTATGTGCTTTCTTGGTGGTGTCCCTTGGCCTCTCACAAGTTTTCTTTAGCATGTCAGATCGTAGGCACACTGAAAAACGTCTCTCTCCACGGTTTAAATAGGCTCCAAGTCAAAAACAACTATTGGGACGTAATGTCATAAAGCTGACTGCTTTATACAATCACCGGACTGTTCGGTGACCCTTCCTCCTCTTGGGCAGGGAAACACCGTCTCTGAAATCCTTTCCATTGGACACCGGACTGTCCGGTGCATACCTTCATTGGACTGTCTGATGACTTTCACTTTTAGACTCCCAGAGACATCTTCTCTGGACTTCGGCTTCGACCTCACCGGACTATTCGATGACTGGCATACCAAAATGTCTGTTGTCTTCTCTGTAGCAACTCCAAAGAGCACCTCTCTCTGGGCTCTGAAGTTCTGTCTTACCAGACTGTCTGGTGACCTCACTGGACAGTCCGATGACTGCTTCTTCGACTGACTTGATCTTCAGTTTTCAACTTTGCTTCCTCTGCTATCTTCAGTGCTTTCTGAGGATCTAAGAAATATTCACACCTTCTAACAATTGTATGATAGGAGACAAATGACCTTACCTCCTTAATAGTACCAGCGTTCCTATAACTGTCTAGCTAGTCCTTAGCTTTGATCCTCCGATGCCGAAAAACCCTCTTCTAGCGATCATCTTTGTCATCCACAGAGGAAGACCACCATGTTGATATAGAATTAGCGAGGTGGTACCTACAATCACAACCGTTACCTATGGTGTTCATTCAATCACTAAAATCAATTTATACCTTTTAAGGGACTTCAAAGGTGAACGCGGAGATCAAGTACAAGATATATGCTAGAAGACTAGAAATATCATGATGCCAGTAGTGCAAGGGCGAGAGAAGCTAGATCTGGACGTTGTTGATGAGAGTCCGCATGCTCTTCACCTTGCGTCGGCCACCGCAAGGTGAAGAGCATGCAGACGCTCATCAAGAACATTCAGATCTTCTCTCGCCTTTGCACTTCTAGTATCATGATAATTCTAGTCTTCTAGCCTACATCTTGTACTTGATCTCCGCGTTCCCTTCCGGGCGCGGGCCGAGCTACAAGAGTGGCAGGCACGGCCTCCGAGGACATCACTGCCGTTGAGCAGGAGGTACAAGCGGACCCTACAGTTTCAGGCTCTGTCAAACCTCTTGAAGACAGTTCTCGACTCTGTCAAACCTCTTGAACAGAGTTTGAACAAAGTTTTGGGCTCTATTAAACCTCTTGACAAAGATTACAAGACACCAAACTCGAGAGTGAGTCCTGAACTCATTGCCATAAACTCTAATCCATAAACCCTAATAACTTGATTTGACAACCAGCTTCAAATGAGAACAAGCGAAATAGAGATCTTGTATATGCTCACCAGGCTACCCGTGCCCGATTGGGCATCATAAGTAACAACCAAAGAAGGACCATACACGCGGCGTGAGGGGAGGAGGCTATGGAGCGGCGATGGTTCAGGTGAGGAGGAGGGGTACCGTGCGGCAGCTAAGGTGCGGCGGTGTGCCAACGGGTGAGAAGCATGGGGGCGGGATACATATATATAGGCGAGAATGACTAGTGTTTAGTTAGTAGTGTTGGTCAGGAATGATGTCACCATAGACCGACATTGTTATATACAATAATGTCGGTCAAAAATGACGTCAAGGACAAACGTTATTGATAATGGTTTATAATGTCGGCCAATGGTGACGTCATCACATTATAGTTGTGCTACTAAGAATTTGCTGTAAAGTATTTGAAATTTGAAAATTTCAAAAAAAGTAAGATTGTACAATTGTATGAACAAATAGTCAACTCAAGGGGGGCAATATCGCTCCCAACAGTTCGCCATTTGTGTCGTACACCATACTACTTACTTCAATTGGATATAGCCTACAGAATATAATGTGGTTCTGGCCTCCAAGATTAACCAAGGTGGGACTAAAAGTATTTGAAATTTGAAAATTTTAAAAAAAGTATGATTGTACCATTTTATGAACAAATGGTCAACTGAAGGGGGCTGCATTGCTCCCCACAGTTGGCCATTTGTGTCTTAAAGAATACAACTTACTTTGTTTTTTGGCGTACAACCTATAGAATATAAACTGGTTCCAGCTGCCTAGAATAGCCGAGGTGGGGCTAAATATTGAATGCGGACAAAAACTGACAGTGTTGGTCAGTGTGACATCACCAATTACCGACATTGCAAGTCCAACAGCATCGGTTAATTATCTGACCGAAATTACAACATCACTCAGCAAACATAACTTAAAATATTTTAATTTCATTTACGCACCAAATGTTTCATTATTTTGTACAATATATTCTAGGCGTATAAGCATTCATATTTCCTATTATAATGTATTTTTTTTTTATAAATTTTGTAATCACATTCAACCGACATTCAACATTTACTCGTACTCATAACATAAGAGCCATATGATTGGTAACCTATAGTTCCATTTGAACTAAAAAAATTCAAATAGAAATTTGTCAGGTTCTTTACACAATGCAAATTACTAAAATCAAATCTTTATATATTAAAGCGCAAGTGTTCTCTCAACTCTCGTTGCGCCATGTCATCCTAAAAAATATTAAACCTCGAATTAAAATCTAACGGTGGATAGTTGACTTCTAACATAAATTTTGACTATGGTCATATTTAATTTTTTTATAAATTTTATATATTATAATTTTCTTTATCATTAAAGTTATTTGAATCACAACTTAAAATTTTACATATTTGAATTAATTTTTTAGATAAGTTGAATAGTCAAAGATGATAT
>BCLG01000126.1:22643-37152 GCA_001602295.1 Zoysia matrella
AATTAAAGATCTTTATATGTTATAAAAATGTATATTTAGATAACTTAAATTGTTTTATCTTCTAAAAATGCTCTTTGATTACTATGAGAACTAAGATTCAATCTTTTTCTCGCTTACAACTCCGCTCTAAAAAAATAGTAGCTTTGGACGCAATGTTTTAATCAAACATTGCCAATATAAATTAGAAATATTAAGCTACAAAATTAGAAATAATTTGTTTTAAAATACTTTCTTAAAAGTGTACCGATGGTACTTTTTATTAAATATTTTATAGATAACAAGGGTCATACTTATGCTTTAAAGACTATATCGACAACTTTTTTTTTGAGACCAGAGTAAATGTTTATGAAACTTTATCATCATGTCAAAGCAATTATACTTCTATTTGTTAAATAATAAATTTAAAATATACTGCGTCAACTAGGGGTGCAGAACAAAAACATACATGAAAAGCGCGGCAATTGCCTCGCAGATTTTCTAGTTGTAGATTAAATATCATTATATATATCAAGAAAAAAACATTAAAGAACTTGTTAAATTTATTACTAGTGTCGGTCGAGCTGACTTCACAAACGACCGACATTGCAAAGCTGATAGTATCGGTCTTATATTACAGCAGTGTTAGGCCCTATGACCAAAATTACAACACCAGTCAGCAAACATAACTTAAAATATTTCAAATAGTTTTGTGCACAGTGTTTTATGAGCTTATAAGCAGTCCTATTTTATTTTAGAAAGTATTTTTAATAAATTTTGTAATCACATTCAACTTACATTCAACATTTTCTTGTACTCATAACTTATAGTGACATATGATTGGTAACCTATAGTTCCATTTGAACTAAAAAATTCAAGAAAAGACTCAAAAATTTCAAACAAAAATTTGACAGGTTCCTTACACAATGCAAATAACTAAAATCAAATTGTAGATCAAATATTATTATATACATCGAAAAAAAATATTAAAGAAATTGTTAAACTTGTTAACAGTGTCATTTGAGCTGACATCACAGGTGACCGATATTGCAAGGCCAACAGTGTCGGTCTTTTGTGACACTTGTGTCGGTCAGCAATATGACCAAAATTATAACATCACTCAGGAAACATAACTTAAAATATTTCAAATTTTTTTACGCACTGTATGTTAAATTATTTTGTAGAATGTTTTCAAAGCGTATAATCATTCTTATTTCATTATAGAACGTATTTTTTTTATAAATTTTGTAATCACATTCAACCCTACATTCAATATTTTCTTGTACTCGTAACGTATAAGTGCCATATGATTGGTAACCTATAGATCCATTTAAACTAAAAAATTCAAGAAAAGACTCAAAAAAATTCAAACAGCAATTTGACAGGTTCCTTACACCTTGCAAATTACTAAAATCAAATTGTTGCTCAAATATCATTATATATGTTGAGAAAAAATAAAAATTTGTGAAACTTGTTAACAGTGTTGGTGGTGTTGTGACGTCAATTTGCCTGACACTAGAATCCTTCCTATGAGTTCCTGTCCTTGGCCGAGATAAAATTAAAACACATTGTTGTGCCGGTCCCTTGTGACGTCATGGTGCCCGACATTGGAACCCTTACTATATAAGCAAGGCCTTGTCGCTTCCTTCCTCATTAAACCTCGTGGCCTTTTCATTTCTCGCGTGATGCTGTTATGCTGCCAAAATTTTTTGCCAACCCTAAACCCGCCGCCGTCGCTCCCGTTGCTGCTCCTTCGGCACCGATCGTGGCTAGTCGATCGTCCTCCTTGGCTCTGGCACCAGTCACGGCTGTGCGTCCTCCTCCGAGTTCCAGCTACGCGTTCGCGCCCTAGTCTCCCGGCGTCTCCTCTCCCCTTCACCCACTTCGAAACCCTATTGTAAGTACTCTCCCCCATTCTTCCTCAGTAAGCCTCCTCCCCTCCCCCATTCTGTCAATCTGCAAACTGTAAGTCGCATCCCCTCCAACCATTGTTCCTCTCAATTGTGGCTTCGAAATGCTATATGACATTTTTTTATGTATATACATATTATTGTTTAGTTTAAGGATACATTATAAGACCTTCTTTAGCACAAAAAAATTCCTTATTCCTATGTTTCTCCTGTGAATTTGATCTAATTCCTGTGACCTGTGCGAATCCAGTGAAATTACTATGTGAATAACAATGTCGGTTTGATGACGTCAGCGACCGACACTGTTACAATATAGTGTCGATTTTGCTGACATCATCTTTGACCGACACTACTATGAACAACACTACTATGACACCTATCCTAAATGCTCTTATAGGAAGTATGACATCTAGATTATAAACATAATTTAGTATAATCAAATTTTAGGCAAAATGTATTTATTATAATAGTACTTTTCAGTTGTAGTTGTGCTCAATGATGAAAGCGGACTAAGTGAGATGAGAGTGGCAGCATGGACCATATCTTGCAACTTGCGATATGGGATATGTGTTGCCATACGAGGAAAGGACCTTAGAGCATTAGAAGGCTATTAAATTGGCAACCTGCACTGAGAGCAAAAGTTTTTCTATTCTGCACCATCTTCTTTTCAAAATTCATTTAGATACAATAATATTTTTCTATTTTTTAGTACACAATCTGTACAATGGAGGAAGTTGGTGCATCGACACCTGTGGCTTCTTCTCCTAAAAGCTCAAGTAGCTCATCTTTTGTGGAACCTTCGCCTCTCTATCCTCCATGCGCAAAAAGGCACCACCTGTCGCAAGAAGACCCCGATTACAATTCAACCGATGAGGTATTTGATAGTCAAAGTAACACTGTTCATTTTAACTCAAATGAAAATGCCTTATAACTCTATCTTCCGTAGCATATTCTCTCTTGAAGCACTAGATGACTTTTCACCGATGAAGAAGAAGCGACAATGCCGACTGAGGACACGACCGTCCCCACATCATCCACTTCACAGAAGACAAGAAAGGGTGGTTCCAAAAAAGCTAACAAGCTACATGCTAGAATTTTTCTTGTAAAAGCTGTTCACCGATGTGGTGCACCTATGGTGTGAAATCGCGGCCCAAAAGAGAAAAAGGCCCAGAGTGAAATGGGATAGTGTGGGAAATTTAGTACCTCATGGAGAATTTGAGGGGGTGGAGAACAATTTAAATACTCAGCCATGGAATGTAGAATAACTCGGGTTAACCCTTTTACGCGAAGCGAGGGCGAAAGCGTAAGCAGTTATTCTGTGAGGTGAGACCCGCACGACGTGCGAGCGGGTCTGGAGCCGTATTTCGGGCTTGGGATGTTACAGAATGGTATTAGAGCCGACTCTCGCGGTTTCACGGGCGTGTACGTGACAGGGGCGTGGGTACGGTGTGCATGGCGCGTGGTTCCGACGTGGATACGGCATGACACGTATACTGGCACTGGGCGTACAGATGTGGCCAAGAGAGAAGATCCTGGATATATCTGTCCCGAAAGGGTAAATTAGTCCATTCTTCAACGAGGGCGTTGAATCTTAAGGGGGGGGGGGAGAATGTGAAATCTGGGCTCAAAAGAGAAAAAGGCCCAGAGTGGAATGAGATAGTGTGCAAACGACGAGATTTAAGAAAACAACATTCACGATGAAGGTTTGTTAGCAGATTAGGAAATTTAGAAATAATCCTTAATTACGTCCAGTTCTACGGTTACGCTTCTACGGTCAAATATGGCTCTGATACCACCTATAACGACCGAGGTTTTCCTTACCTTTCGATAAGACCCGATCTTTCGTGACTTGGCCAATCTCAGGGGTTTGACAAGCATGACATCACAAGTGATCAATCAAGAAACCATAACAAAAATATTAAACAAGAAACAAAAATAGAAAATAGCAAGTCAAAGTAAAATTATTAGAATAAAATCCTCCAAAGGGGTTTATCGGCACACAGACCAAAAACTTTCTCAGAACAGATATATCTCTATCGTGAATCCAACAAAAACAACAGCGGAAGCATTAACGTGGCAGCAGTAGCGAACCTCCTCCACACAGGCTAGCTTGAGCGCAGGAGCGGACGTCACAGACCGTCAGAGACGTAGTCGAAGTCGAAGCTGAGAGTATCCTTTGAAAACAACAAATTAGAAAGCCGTGAGTACGAATACTCAGCAAACCGCGTACTACCTAACAACAATGTATGCATGCAAATGGTTTCAAGGGTAAAGGCATGGCTCAAGTGCTAAATGCAAGTTTAAAACATTTTATTTTATTTAAAGTATGCAAGAAAGCTTTATTTTCAAACTTGTCAAATTTTATTATCTTACCCCACAGAGATCTCCGTTATCTCGGACGGGGGTTCATTTTAATGCCGATGTAATCTCCACACTCGGCCACAGCTCAAAGGCTGGAGTCAAAAACATTTTGAAAAAGGAGAGGAGAAAGAAAAACAAAACTACTCAACGAGGAGCACAACTCAGGGGGGGTGTCCTTCCAAAAGGACGTGACAATACGCATCAACTAAAACTCTACAGAGGTTATGCACCTAAACCCACAAGAAGCGTCATCGAGAACTACCGTCGTAGTCCCGACAAACACACAAGACCCATCCACAAGCTTTAACTAGCGTTATCCGTCCTCCAGGATAGGGATCCCAAAAGCCTACGCAGGGTCTTGGAGTTGTGAAGAGCCTACCACTGATCAGGTGGGGTATCTCGATCTCATGTGGGGAGTCAGAGCTCTACACCACACTAACACTACACCGCCAACCTACGGGTAAACAACCAGTCTCGACAAGCTTCAAGATCAAGCCAACTGCCCATACAGGGTAACGTGGTGTGCATGGTTGTCAACGGAGCGTACAAAGCTCGAAGAACTCGATCCTTAATTGCCGGGGCAGGCACCATCTCTCACCTCAACGCCAACAACAAGTCTCACGGAAAGATCCCAGTCCGGATCTTCCCGTTGTACCGGCAACAGGCACGCCCTCAAGGACTTTCCAAAAGTCCCCCAGCTCCTCATACTCCAACCTGCCCCCGCTAAATAGTTATGTATAGTTATTTGCAATACTCACACATTTGAATCACAATTCAAAATCATTTAACACAAATTCTATTTTTATAGTGATAGGTGTGAGATAAAAATAAATGCAACTAAGCATGGCTAAGCATGAAAGTAAAATAAATGTACTAAAGCAATCCTAGGGTTGATATTTGTAGAACAGTAAACAGGCATGGCTTAGGAATGTTGCTAGCACATTTTAAAATAGTTGGCATGCAAATTAAGGTTGCAAACAAAACATGCAGTTTAAAATGCTGGGAACAAAGTGATCAAGGAACACGGCTTGCCTGGCAAATCGGGATCGAAGTCGAGATCCAGATCGTCGAACTGATCGGGCTCACAGAACTCCTCCTTAGGAACAGCAGCTAATCACAACACGAACAAGAGGGATTAGACGCTAATTACGCGACAAAATAGAACCAAAAATTAGATCTAAATCAAAATTACCAGACTAAACGTGCGCAAAACAGTTCTCGGAACAACCCTACACGATAATTGCAACGAGACAATTTAACGGAACAATTTCGGGATTAATCGGAGATCTAACGGAGTTTCACAGAAATTGTAGACAATCGAGACCACAAGGGTTTAAGTTAATTGCAGAATAATTAATCGCAGATTAAATTAGCAATTAATCTAACAATTAATCGAAAAGGAACAGGAATTTAAGAGAAGGAAAATTGTTCTCACCGAGATCTGAAATTAGAGACGAAAATTGGAAATCGGAGTCGACGCAGAAACAATAGAAGAGAACCGGAACCGCGTACTGGAATTCGGAGAAGCGGCGCGACGCTGCCGACGTTGACGGCGCGGAGATTGAGGAGAGGACGTGCGTTGCTGATGACGCGGTGACGAGGCTGACGCGGGGATGGCTGTGGGCTACGGACCGATGGATTAGGCAACGCGGCGGCCGGCGGAAACGGCGACGTGGGACTTGCACGCGGAGATCAAGGTGGAGCAGACGCGGCACTCGGCCAACGGCGACGCAGAGGATGAGGCGAGCAAGGGGCACGGGCGACACGGAGATCGACGCTGGAATCAGGGCGGACGGCAGCGCACAGAGGTGAGGTTGACGGCGTTGGTGCTGCGCGCGGTTAGCGGAAATGGCGACGCGCGGCGACGCGCTGGGGAAAACGCGCGGTGCAGAAAGCGTCAAGCGACGCGGGCGGCACAAAGATCGGCGCAGTGCGGGCGACGGCTGCTGACTTCCATGCGGGGACGGCAGCGCACAGAGGTGAGGTTGACGGCGTTGGTGCTGCGCGCGGTTAGCGGAAATGGCGACGCGCGGCGACGCGCTGGGGAAAACACGCGGTGCAGAAAGCGTCAAGCGACGCGGGCGGCACAAAGATCGGCGCAGTGCGGGCGACGGCTGCTGACTTCCATGCGGGGACGGCGAGCAAAACGAGGAGAGGCAGCGCGGAGGGAAGGCAGTTGCCAGAAAACTAGCTTGCGGTGGAAGAAAGGAAAAAGGAGAAAAGAAAAGGAGATAAAGATTTAGGGCTAGAGTTAGAGGGTATTTATAGGAGGGTGAAAAATAGAGGGTTAGAAACTAATCTGGAATTAATTGATAACTGTGAAAATAATTAAAAAGGCTAAAGAGATTAATCAAGAAAAGTATTTAGAGACCCGAAAATTAATTAGAGATTTTTCGGGAAATAATTTTAGCCCAAACGTAAAAATTACGCGGACTAAATTATTTCAGCGTTAGGTCAATTTAGATAAACAGATTTCGAATTTGAACGAAACAAAAATTGAGACAAACAATTAAATTGGAACAGAATTCGGGGAAAACACCACTTTATTTAATTCAAAAATTCGGGATGTTACATGTGGAGCCAAAAGGAATCAACGCAAAATGGCATAATGATTGTGGTGTCTTAGTAAAAGAAAAAGTTAGGATTACATTTCATGATTGGCGTAGTGTTGCAGAAGAAAAAAGAATGAATTGTGGGACAACTTGTGCGCAAAGTACCTATCCCCCACAGATTGCCTTGACCGTGCAATAAAGGCTTCTCTCTACACAATGGAGAGATGCCTTTGGACATTTAGGACGAACCTTAATAAGGATTATGTTCAAAAGGGTCTTACACTATTCAACAAGTTTGAATTCATCACACTTGATGATTGGAAAGCATTTGTTGAGAAGATGACATCTGAGAATGCTTTAAAGACTAGCAAGTCTTTTAAGGAAGAACAAGATGCGTCTTAATCTCGGTCCAGGTGGATATGCAGCTAAAATCAAACAGTGGAGGCTAAAAGAACAACATGATCGAGAAGCTGGGATACCGGACCCACTAGAAGGATGCAGTGAACACACTCGAAACTTGTACTTGGGTCAATCCAAGTCAAGTGATGATGGACAATTGATTCTTAAAAAGCTCAGATATTAGTGAATTGTACAAAAAGCCAAGGAGCTAGCTGCAAAGGATATTAGTGTTGCAAAATGCATTTAATATATTGGTGGGCAAGTAGAATGCAAGCATTTTATAGTTAATTAGGTATGGCAGATCAGTATGTGATGATATTGTGAATAAGACATTTTCTTGTACAAAATATGATGTTTGAATAAAATTTTGTTATAAGTCATAAGATGCTATTTTGTTAGTTTATGTTCTTGTGAATCTTTTGAGCAATGTATTGATATGCTCTGGATGGATGCAAAATATGGTCCAATGTTTGTTGCCATGTTGGCAGCCACGCCAGTTGTTTTGATGATGTGGCATCTCAAATTGTGATGATTCAATTTGTCACTGAGATTTGGGCCTAACTAGGCTCGAGCTCCTCTGTGACGAACATAAAACGTCAAAGATTTGTACAATCCGTGACAAAATATCAAAATTGTCATCCGGTTCAATCTATGACGCGAGATACATGAGGATACATTTTTTAATTATAGATGATATTTTGTGATGATTTTTTGGCATTCCATAATGAATATGGTTCATCATAGATCACCCGATTTCTTGTAGTGAAGGCACCTTTAAGCGAAAGAGGAAAAGAAACCAGCTTAATGTTGCCCTTGGAAACGAGGAACATCGAGATCGTACACTAGCCATCTCTTCAATGGCTGCATGGAAATTAGAGTTCTCTGACGCCGCGAGCAGCTACAAGAAGCATGATCCACTCAACAAAGATGATAAACACGAGAAGTGGAAAGAAAACAGCTTCCAATTCCTCAAAGAAAATTCACAGTTCGTCCAACCATTTGCTGTACCGGATGTCTGAATCAGTGTTGACAACATCGAGACTACTCCAACTACTGAAAACCTGCCCCCAAGCAGCCATGGGTCCATGCCTGAACCGGCCACAAAGTACCCAGTGGGTGATATAATCGAGAATACTCCTTGCTCATTGAATATGGCTTTTGGCAGAAAAATGAGCATCAAAGTTGCAGAAAGCATTGCAATGCCTAGTCATACATTTTATACTATATCTATTCCATCAGAGTGTGCCAAGGTGCAACTAATCAGGATAGTAGACGACAAGTATCTTTATTTTGATCTCGATTATCGTGATGAGAAAAAGGGGATTGACTCTTTGGGAGATGCCGTTAATAATTTTGTTTGGCACCGACGAGACATTGTTTTGCAATCTGCGGTTAAAACGACGCTAGTGTCTTGACCTACTCCAGCACTTTCACCTCGGTCTTCTCCAACAGAAGAGAATGAAGGTGTTGGTGCGGAGGAGCCTATCATAGACCCCCTCCACCTCCCGAGAGACATGAGGATGAGGCTGCCGCTGCTGAGGGGTCTCTCATGGGCCCCCTCCGCCTCTCAAGAGACACGAGGATGAGGTTGCTGCTGCTGTGGGGCCTATCATGGACCCCCTCTGCCTTCTGAGACACATGAGTATGAGGCTGCTCTTGCTGAGGGGCCTATCTTGGACCCTTCTCTGCCTTCCGAGACATATGAGGATGAGGGTGTTGCTGAGAAGCCTATTGATGACCTCCTTACGCCTCAACCGACACGTGCTAACGACTCAACATCCAGCAAGAGTATATGTTAGTACCTTCTATTAACTCGAATGTTAACCGCTAAAGTGTAGAACATACATTAATATTTTCTTTTACAGTTGAAGCGTACCTCCAGGGTATGAGACAACCGTACACCTATGAGAAAAAGGAACTGGTGGAGCACATGCCTCTGGTACCTGAGGGTCTTTCTGAAGGATCTTGTGATCTTACAGAAGATAATTTTCCTAAGTTCAAACATGACACGACACTATTACCAAGCCGTATGTTTATGAAGAAGGACCGGATAATGCATAGATTTCACGAGTGATACTTAGAACCATGTGCTAAAGGTGTTCAGTATATCCAAGCTAAGATTCCTGGGGAACTTTTTAATACTATGAGATTAGATCTAAATGTGCCATTTGCAGATATACATGCCCTCTATCAACTTCAGAGATTCGATACCACTCTCATAACCGTATGGTGCTTGTAAGTGTTTTGAACAATAATAACTTTATAATTAGTTATACTTTTAATAAACACCAGAATTGACTATATATTGTTTCATGTTTTTAGAATGTGCTTCCACTCTGGTGCGCATAAGAGAGTCGGGCACCTTAACCCAACAGCAATACGCCATTCAGCAATCAACATCCCTATGGGCCAACATGACTTGAAGGGCAAGAGGAAGAATCAACAAAAGGTGTTGGTCCAAAATGCTAGAGATGTTGTATCAGCCTACATAGGTAGGGCCACGTAAGATTGGTGGGATAGGCATTGCATCATAGCTCCTTATAACTTTGAGTGAGTATGCTTTTCTCTATCACTTACTTAACCCTACTTTTGACTAATTAATTAAAACACTAACATGACTAAGTGTACTTTTGTTATAGGGATTATTGGATTGCTTTCATGATATATCCAAAATATAGGAAGACTTGGGTATTTGACTCCCTTGATCGTGAGAGGAGCACCTACAACGATTTTTTGGAAGTCCTTGATTCGTAGTGACCTCTAATATCATTTTAATTTTTTAGTGATCTAATATTCATAATTGTGACACAATATTTCTTATCGATGACAAAGTTTACTGGTTCTACATCAAGCTTGGAGGACAACACCATCGAAAATGGACAGAAAAATGTCGTACAAAACATATTTTCTGGTACTACTACACCATAATTCAATAATCTATATCACTATATTTTTGTCTATATCTTTGCCACTTTTAACCTTTTCATTTTGTTCCCAAAGTTTGCAAAACGGGCTCCTGGTAGTGTGCATTGTGGCTACTATGTGTGCAAATACATAGAAGCTGGCTCTGAAAAATACATGACATTGCTCAAGGAAGGTTATGTATGAAAAATTTTAAGTACTTGTAGTTTTAGTACTATTGTTATATGCATTTTCACACTGTATTGATATTTACATTTTAGTAATTATGAATTATTTGTTAATATTGGCAGCCAGACAAGCAGGTGCAAGGAAGCCAATTGGATGGAGCCGCACTCAATGACATTGCAGCTCGAATGATTCGCTTCGTGATGCATAAGTTTATTCATTCAATGGATAAATATTATAAATTTTTAGGTGATATGGCAACACATCCAGAACTTGCTAATTGGTCCAGAAAATATAACAATGCTCAAGTAATTCGGTAAAACTTTGAGGCTGAGCAGAAGAGAATTAATGAAAAGACCGGAGTTGGTCGAGCAAATGAAATTTTAGTTGTTAGTTTTATCTGAAATATGTATATTCATGTATATGTGTAAATTAAGCTGCTGTAGTGGATGAACTTGTGTACATATATGACTCTAAACATTCACTCTGTCAATACATTTTCTCGGTCAATATATTTTATTAATCTATTATTTGCATTTGATTTGTGTTATTCAGATGACTCTTATTCAAATATATGAATGTGTAATTAAATAAAACTGTCGGTTTTGTGATGTCACATAAACCAACACCCTGTAATCTAAGAAGTAGCGTCGGCCACGTGACGTCACAATATATAACATGAGAGTCCTAAAAACAATGTCGACAAAATTGACATCATTGAGACCGACACTGTTGATAGTGAGAGTAGTGTCGGTTGCGTGACGTCAACACAACCGAAACCACAGTAAAAATATCAATGTTGGTTCTATGACGTCATAATAAACGACACTGATGTTAATGTAAATCAGTGTCGATCGAATGACGTCAAAAAAGCAATACTGGTGTAACTAATAGCAGTGTTAGTCAGATGATATCATACCGTTTGACACTATTGTTGTTGTTACTAGTGTAGGTCAGATGATATCATGCCGTTCGATAGTGCTGTTGTTGTTACTAGTATTGGTCTCGATGGCGTCATCGTGATCAGACACTAAAGATGCTGTTACCAGTGTCGGCTTGATAATGTCATTTGACCTACACTAATAATTTCATTCAGTGTTAGTTTCTTCAACCCGACATTAATTACCGTTTAAAGTAGTATCGTATGAGGAGTGTCGCATAATTTGATCGACACTGCAGAACTTTATGACCCAACATTCAAAGGTTTTTTTAAGTAGTGAAACATGCCGATGCACGCTAGTGACTCCTCAAAGCGGCCTCTATATGACGAGGGATACAAATTGTAAGAAACTGGTCTCTGGGTGATCTCTGATAGACCTCCATCCTCCGCGAAATTTATCGACTATACAAGTGACATTAAAAACATAACACAAGTGTTTCATATATTAGATAACATATATATCTTACACAATAAAACAGATAGGAGAACAATTCCCATACGATGCATCTATACTTAAAAAACTACTATTTACTGGATGCATAAACTAAGCTTGACAGATAAGCTAACCTATATACATAATAACTGTAATTCTGATTACACTGGATGTACATGCATAGCAGTAACGTATTCAGTGCGTGTGTTGTTGTTACTTGATGCTGCAACGATGTTCATGATCGGTTCATTAAAATAAGAAGGTTGTTTGGGACCGTCCATATGGATGTCTTTGTTACTTAGCATCCTCACAACCTCCTTCATGTCCGGCCGATCCTCTGGATTGGCCTGAACACATAGGAGAGCAATGTGGCTGCACCTTATTATTTCTGCTTCTTTGTCATGCTCCTCAATGCTTAGAGAATTGTCAATAAGCTGCTTGCAGTTTCCATCTTCCCACAGCCGCCAGGCCTATTTTTGAAGAGAAAATAAATTTTTTGGCAGATGATCTCAAATAAGGCATTCAAAAGAAGTTATCATTTTATTATGTACAAGAGGTTACGCACATATGCCATCAGATTGTTTGACCTTTTGTATCGACAGAAACTAGTTGCAACTTTCCTTCCACTTATTATCTCCAGAATCAAGACTCCAAAGCTAAAAACATCAGATTTGACCGAGAAAGTATTTCCTAAAAAGTACTCAGGCGCCATGTAACCACTGGGAAAAATTAAAATCAGTCAACAATGTATTCATGTGGTTAACAAAAGTATGGATTATGAATAGGAGAAATTAATTCTCAACTTTCAATCTCGAACATTCCAAGCTCAGCAAGATAAAAACCATAGTGCAGATAATATGCTATTTGAACTCATACCGTGTTCCCATCAGTCTAGTTGTGTGCAATTCTGCAACATTTGAGCTGAACATCCTGGCTATCCCAAAATCTGAAATTTTTGGATTCATTTCACTATCCAATAGTATATTACTTGCCTTTAGGTCTCTGTGCACAATGCATCTTTCAAACTGTGAATAATTATGGATGTAAAGAAGTCCTTGAGCTACCCCACTGATTATATTATGACGTTTAGACCATGTCAGTGATGCCCACTTTGCAACATCTGCAAGTTTAGATGTAATTTGTCAATGAACTGATATATATGAGCAGGTAACTTGAATAATTAGTTTCAAAAATACCAAATGCCAGGGAAAGATGTGCCTTTTAGGTGGGTGTACCAGAGAAAACATCGTCCAGACTCCTGTTGGGCATGTACTCATAGACGAGTATATTTTCGTTATATTGAATGCAGCAACCAATCAGCTTGACAAGATTTAAATGTTGAAGATTTGCTATGAGTCTAATTTCATTTCTGAATTCTGCCAAACCTTGCCACGAATGCACTGCTAATCTCTTAATTGCTGCAACTCCAAGACGTAATTGACCCTGGACGGAAGACACTTATGCTTATTGTCTAAATAATTATTACAATATCACTATTCCAACCTTTATTTAAATATTGATAAAGTTATTTCAATCTACTACATGAAAGAAATTAAATGTAAAGGAATGGAATATGCCTGATGTAGTTAGTACAATGTAGGGTTTTAGGAGTTTTGACTTGAAAATTGGACGACTAATTATACATAGTGTTGCACGACTAATTATACATAGTAGTTTTGTCGTACTAATATATGCCAGTATTTTAAAGGCTCTGATCTAGTACATAACTTGCACCATTGTTATTTCAACGAGATAATAGTTTGAAGAACATTGTAATCAAATTTTAGTAAAGAACAAAGTAAGTATATAATTTATTTTGGTTCATGCATTTTGCTTTAGCTCAAAATAACAGGCTAGTAATACCTATCATGCTCTGATCTGGATGACCCAATGCTAGGTCGAGAAACTAAAATCCTAGATTTAGTATAATGGCTATATAATATAGTCAATTTTATGTAACAACAATATGAATGATAGTTTTTCATTGTTTTTGCAAAAAAAAAATGTCCCTAATGAATTTTCCCTATTTTGCGCCATTAGAATATGTTATATTGTTGTTTGCGTCAAGAAAAATAGGGATGCAAGCGGGCATGCACATTAGCCCACATCAAGTACAAATTTTCCGGGTAGCCTGTAAAAACCCGTAAAATTTATTTTAGATGTGGACCATGGAAGTACCCAGCCAGTTGCATCCCTAATGAAAAATCATTTAAAATTATATTTTATTTGTGGTGAACAAACTTCATATGATGATAAACTTTCATAGTTGACTACTTGACTTACCTTGTACACAGGACCGAAAGCTCCTTGTCCGAGTCTCTTTGCTTCTGAGAAATTATCAGTGGCATATCTTATCTCATTCAAAGTAAATAGTGAAAACGTTGATCCAATTTCTGCTGTTATTATCTTTGTCCATTCCTCCAGCTCATTTTGAATTTGTAGGTCTACTTTTCCAGCAAGACATTGTCAAACCAGTGCCAAAAAAAAGTAATTACACAATTAGACAATGTTTTCTCAAACTTTGGGAATATATAAATGAAATATATAAAATGCCATAATTTAAACTACTAACTAAGGTTGAAAATTTGTCATGAACAACATAAGTGATTCAAATCCTTTTCTCAATTACACGTTTTCCAGTAACTACAAAAATACTGTACAGAAATCCTTATTAGGAGACCAAACCACCATGCATGTGAACTCAATTTCAGGACATACTGTCCGTGCCAATATTACTCCCTTCGGTTTTAAAATATTGACACTGTTGACTTCTAACATTAAAAATATTTGAGACATGACTAATAATTTTACATATTCAAACAATTTTTTGAATAAGACGAATGATTAAAGT
>BCLG01000126.1:37162-48048 GCA_001602295.1 Zoysia matrella
TACTGTACAGAAATCCTTATTAGGAGACCAAACCACCATGCATGTGAACTCAATTTCAGGACATACTGTCCGTGCCAATATTACTCCCTTCGGTTTTAAAATATTGACACTGTTGACTTCTAACATTAAAAATATTTGAGACATGACTAATAATTTTACATATTCAAACAATTTTTTGAATAAGACGAATGATTAAAGTTGATGTTAAAAGTCAACGGTATCAATATTTTAAAGCCAGAGTAGTAACTTTTTGGTTAGATGTTAGCTCACATCTCATTTTTGTGAGAATCATACACTATTTATTATAAAATTATATATTCCACATATTCAAAAAAAGTATGATATTCACCTCTTTTTCGTTTTATGAATACAACCAAGCCAGAAATGATAATTACAGCAAGAAGGGCTCCTGCGATGGAAGATACTATGATAACTGGTTTGTTTAGTCCTTCTGCAAATTATTTCAAAATAAACTTAGGCTGCATTATATCACAAATATATATTAATAGAGCATATAGCAGAATATAACGTTAAAAAATGAACTTCAATAGAATACTGGACCGCATCTTTATATTTATTCATATATGCTAGATCCATACACAAATGCTATTCTTGAAGTTATTCTACACCCAACTATAAATTACTGAATAAAATTTCAATAACAATTACTGAAGGTGACTGCAAAAACATAAGTTACTGAGAGTATAATTGATATCGATGATAATTATCTAGACATTTCGGTCAAGTTTATTCAGTAAAAAGTGTACTGTCGCGCGCGCACACACGAATAGTTATAAATCATAGTGGGGTGGATCATATGAAACAGATGGGAAAAATGATTTGATTATAAACTGAAGTGGTTGTCTAAGATGTATAGAGAATCAACAATATTAATGTTTTAAATCATTGACTGAAGACTAGAAGATTCTTATTAGCAATAATCTATGGGAAGCGTTGTGTTACTGATTTCAATAGATTTTCTGGTGGAATTTTTATCATAAACCTTAAATATAACATGAATATCAAATGCTGTAAATTCGACGAGCGGCTGTCCAAAATTGAATCATAGTTTCATAAAGCTATAAAATTCCGTTGAGACTATGCAAAGAAAAATCTAAGAGATAGGAGTACTGTTTAATCACATATGTTCCCCGTCCTGCTCCTGAACCAACCTCACCACTCGGCTGGCTGTTGGAATGACTACAAGGACTAGGAGAGAAGGGTTGGAGCCGGGAGCACAGAAGCTTTGCTTTATCAAATACGGCCGGGCAGACTCCTCTGCACTACCCTGACTGGTGACTAAAAATTAGACTGAGGTCTAGACTCTGTTACTATTAGTTATGCAGTGTTTGGTTTCTTTTATCATGTGGTACCTTGATATGCTTGTGATGTGTGTTTGGTCGCTGAACCATACCCTTTCGTCCAGATTGTTTACACTAGTTTAGTTTTCTACAGCTAGTTTGAATGACCTGTTCGTGGAGGATTAACATATTGATACACATCCATCACTGATTAATATCCTATTGGTGTTCCTTGGCTCCGAGTTAGTTCTTTGGTTCATTTGTGCTGGGCGAATTACAGACTTTCGTATGTTATAAATCTATTACCAATGGAACTCATCCTACATTATAGCTTTGATAGAAATTGGCCGTTCCGGGTAATAATAGGATAGCGCATGGATGGTAAATATTCCCTCCGTTTTTATGTCTTTGTTGGTACCACAATAACTTTAGCTCAAGATTGAACAAAATTTGTTATCCTAATGCCAACAATTCAAGAACAAAGGGTGTACTCCGTTTAAAAAAGATGTCATAAACCTTAAACACTTACAAAAAGGACTTATTAGATCTTATTGAGCAACTTTGTCTATGTGAGAGATCTCTGAAGCAAAGTGCACTCAGACTCAATAAAATCTCTAAATATGACGTGTGCGAGGAGAAACAGAGTGATCTCATAAATCTTGTACCGATGAATGCAGGTAGCATAAGTAAACGGTTGACTTTGCATGCCGTAAAAAAGTAGAATACGCTACTGAAAACTATAAAACCAAAACAAATATTTAAATATTAAAAATTCAATAGAATTTATGATTAAAAGTATACGTACGCACTTTTAGGCTTATGAAGCTCGATGGTTTCCGGGGTTATCTTGAAGAAGAGATCTTTCTCAAACCGCAGGTTACACCACACGCCGAGGATCCTTCCGCCAACACGGTGATCGCCACTGGAAGGGATGATGAACTTTTTGGGTATCTCCGAGATGAGTTCCGCGAGGCACTTCCGGCAAAGATCCTTGTCAAAGTCGGGCCTACACTGCACCATCCCATGCAAGATGCTCACATCGTCTTCTTCAAACCAAGACATACCCGTCGCGTACAGCTTCGTGGTCGATGAGTTCCACGCCTCTGCTGCGCGCTCGGTCATCTCTTCCATTAGCTCCTGGATGTAGTCGCCGTAGCACGTGGCAGCTCCGGTGCTCCCGTTCACGACGTTCATGTTCGACGCGACCCATGCCGGCCGGTTGGAGCGGTCGCTGTAGAGGAACTCGTCGCCGGAGAAGCTGAACGTGTGCTGGTCGTAGTAGATGGCAACGTCCTTGTAGAGCGGGCAGATGAAGCGGTTGACGATGGCGTCCTGGATGGTCTGGTTGAGGCTGTAGGCGCACGCCATGCCGCTGTAGTCCCCGCGGCAGAGCACGAAGCCGTTAACGGAGCCGACTCGGCCGGAGGCGAAGTAGTTGGCTTCAGAAGCGCTGATGTTTCTCAAGAGCTTGTCAACAAGGCTCTTGAGATTCTCGTGGTAGCTGTCGCCTTCCCTGTACTGCCGGCTTTTATCGCAGCACTCGTAGTAGAGGGGGTTCACCCTCGTTGTCATGTTCTCGGCGATGTCGCACCCTACAGCTTCCGTCGTCGACGACGAAAGGAACAGAGCCATGGCCACGACCACGAGGAACCTCATGGTAGCGGTGAAAGAATCGAGATTTAGCTACTAACTACTCTGTTTGGGGTTTTGGTTGTGTTTGGAGAGCTCCCTTGCTCAGTTTCTTTGTCACACGGAGCAAGCAGAAGCTGTATATAACAATACTGGGACGTGTAGTAGTAGAATGCCGTTCTTCCAATGTGGTTTTATGAAGATACTGCAGCACGAATCAGAAAACCAAGTCAACGGTATTGATAGACAAGTAGCACGTTGACTAGTAATTTTTTTGCCAGTGATTCAATGGGGAAGGAGAATTCCGAGTAGTAGAATTGAATATTTACATATAAGCTCCAATTTCTCATTGATAATGAAGCGGGGCCTATACAAGTGGCGGCGTGTTAAGACAACAGCTGTGGAAAGAGTGGGCGAGGGAACAACACTTGGCTAGTTTGCTAGCAATCTGATGATCAGACAAAAGATACTAGATTTAGCTACCTACAAATCCGGTTTTGGTTGTAGCTAATTTAGAGGCTCAATTAGGTATCTGTTGGTGTTATTTTTTATAATAATACCTAAATTTATATTTAGGTACTATTTTTAGGTACCTATTTGAGTTTCTCTTAACAGGTGCACCTAAGGTTATCCTCCAAAGTCCAAATATCTTTAGTTAAAAAAATAAACTAGTTTTCTAAAAGTGAAGAGGATTTTAAAAACTTAGTTTATTTTTTTAACAAAAGCGGTTCAGAGGGTAATTCCGTGGTCAGTAATTTACACATCTAACCCAACGGTATAGATCAGCTTAATTTGCAGCCTCGTACCATTTACTAATAGTATTGTGTGATGTCGCTAGATAACCCTGCCCCACCCCTATTATAATTTAAATACAAGGTATTACCCACAATTAATTAACATCAAACTTGGACTTGTTCCACCCACAACATTATGCAACGTGTAATTGCTCCTACTTCAAAACAATGGAACATAAAACTTTAATGCTAGACAATATTGATTAAGTCACGGATAAGCATTTGAGTGCCTTGAGAGAAATTGAGAAAGATTTGCTAGAGCTTACAACAAGAAAGTAAAGGCTAAAACCTTTCAGGTGGATGAATTGGTGTGGAAAACTATTCTGCCCATAGGTTCAAGAAGCAACAAATTTGAAAAATGGTCTCTTAGTTGGGAAGGGCCATAGAGATTAGTAAAATTCATTGCTAGAAATGTATACATGTTGGAGGATGTCCGAGGAGATTCATTACCTAGGCCCCTTAACGGTCTATATTTGAAAAAATATCATCCAAGTGTATGATAATAAGCTTGAAAGAGAAAGATGGCCGGTATGAAGAATATCGTTGCCAAAAGATAAAGATATGGCTAATGAGTTAAGAGAACCATCACTCTTAGTTGATTTTGAGTACTTGAATATTTTATGGTATGCTAGCTTTACCAAAAAACAGGAGGCATGTGTTGACACTCAAAATTTGCATCTCGAAAAAATGAGAAATTCATGTTTGATAGGCCAAATATAGTAGGAGATGTCTAAATTTTGGTCGGTAATAGTTATTTCGCAAGAATTGTTTCCCAACATGTTTTCGAGGATGTGGAGGATATTTTTGAAGAGTTTGGCTAAATTTTATTAAAAGAAGGAAAAAAATGCTTAAAAACACTTGAAGATGAATCAAATCCATGATTTGAATGTTTCAAAATGTAGCCCTCGCTGAGAAGATCAAAATGGGTATATGGATCACATAAATCGGAGCCCGGACGAGTAAATCACGGTCTTAACAAAAATGGTCGCGATAGGGTCGAAGACTCCGACAGAGCCCTTTCTAAAATCGCATTTTTAGACACCCGGAGTGTCCGGTAAGGTACCGAAGTGTTTGGTCTAGGGCCGGAGACTCTGGCCTTCCCCTTCTGGAACCGCATTTTAGACCCCCGGAGGGTCCGAAAATAGGCCGGAGCATCCGGTACCGAAGTGTTCGGCTCGGTACCTAAGTTTGTTTTTGGCAGTTTTTACATCAAATTAGAGCTAATTTATTTCTTAATCAAGTGGATTCGTGGCTACACAGGTAAGACCACCTCACCTCTATATAAAGAGGCCTAAAGCCGATTGAGAAGGGATCCCAATCGAACCTATCATTTGCCTTTATATTTTCTTTCTTCCCCAAACTCTAATCTCTTTACTCGACCTTCGTGCTATTCTTCTTTCGTTCCGGAAACGTTTGAAGGCGATTCAGCTAGCCTGATCAAGCCCGGATCAACCGTAGGACGATTCTCTTCCGACGGGGTCTCTCTTGAGGTGGGGTTGTCTAGGTGCTGTCTAAACCGGCGTCGAAGAGGCGTCGACGTTCCCGCACACGAAAATGCGAGCGGTGTGTTGGCCTGAGCCCGATTTCAATGTCAACACTTCTCTCGAAGTATTATTAACTTGCACACCACTAGAAACACTGATGTGATAATTCATTCATTGAAAATGCGCTGTCTTTGCGCCGTTCAGAATGATTTTTTTTTGCTATTGACAGTATATTTAGAATCATACGCCTGCATTCTGCCATTCAGAAAGTTCACTTCTGGTGGTCCATTGCAAGGCAAACATGCATGTAATTTAATACTACCTTCGTTTCAAAATATAAGCAATTTTAAATTTGGATAAAGTCAAATTTTTTAAACTTTTATTAATGATATTTAGATAATTACATAATTTCTAATATAAGAATATATTTTTTATGAAAGTTTATTTTATGATGAATCTAAAAAATATAATTTTTATATAATAAAATATTATTAATTATATATTATTAGTGATAAAAGTTTGACTTTGACTAATTCTAGAAATACTTATATTTTAGAACGAATGAAGTATCTGGTTAACCTACGGATCGAGGACTCCAGTTTTCAGGTGTCTAGAGATCAACTCGTTGTCATCACCACCTAGTTGACAATAATCCCACATGGAGAGGAAACTTAGAGATAGCAGCTAAAGGTTAAGTTGTGACCTAGTCCCTGTATCCATCGGTTATGACCCAGGCACTTAGTGGATTTTAGCAAGTGACTGTAATCCAGAGAGGATTGATTCTTTATCTCTGCCGTCGGACTAATTCAACATATATCAGGACAAAGTCCGTTCATGTCAACGACTGAATTCACAGGAAAAAATTATGGGACGACAGGAATAATTACATACAACGTGATCAAGTTGGAAAATCGCGGGAGCCAACATTAGATCCAGTGGAACAATATTGACTAAAAACGCAGGATCATTGGTCGACCTAAAGAGGTCTCTATGAAGCATATTACTTTTATCTGGGAAATCAAAAGAGAAATTTCCTCGAACGTCATCTCAAGAGAATCTATCCCAATATCCTCTACATTTACTGAAGTTGGTGTATTCGATAGTGATTGTGGTGTGTAGAACAAGAAACAAAAATATTGTTTATACAGCGTCACCTGACCTATTCCGTCATCATCTGCATAAACTACTTGTCGAGACCACGTACCTCGGGTACCCAACATGTCGCGCTCGCACGCGCGAGGTCAGGGGTCGGGCGATCACGGGTTCTGACCCCCCAATGGCGATCAACGACGGTCACGCTTTAGCCGCGCAAGCACGCGAAGACCTCGGCTTCTGAAGGCCGACCCCCGGAGGGCGACCCCTAGAGAGTAGGTACCGCGTTATGGTACATTTACTCTGATGGCCAATTGGCATCCGTCTTGACGGGACTGGACGAGATTCACCACGGCGACACTCCAGCAGAAAGCTGCGACGGCTGCCGGATAAGACATGACAGCACTGTAGCCGGCACAATGGCACCGGACGAGCATCACAGTACCCGTCGCTGCGCACGACGCGATGAGTCACGACCACGCCTGGACGGAGCGAAATGACGACGACAACGACGGAAGGGCCCACCTGTCGGCGAGACGACATGATCGTATAGGACCCACCACTTGTAACCTCAAGGCTCCCTCCTACATAAAGGGAGGCTCAGGGGGCGATACAGACACGGAACACAAAGGAAGCACAAACCGAACACAGCACAAACCGAACACAGCCATAAACACACGAAAGACAACCACGAGCTCCCTTAGAGTCCAGGGCCCTTGCATCCTTCCGAGCAAACACCCCCATTCGCCCACATTCTGGATCCTCCCGCGAAAAGAGGATCCCGCCTTTGTAACATTATCATCGAGATAATCCGCTCCCTGGACGTAGGGTATTACACCGCTCGAGGTGGCCCGAACCAGGTAAAAAATCTCCTTAGTCTTCCTTAGACTGGGCAATACCGAATCTGAAGGCACACCTCCCTACGAACGTATATTTACTGTGCCGGTGGTCAAAACGCCGACAGTTGGCGCGCCAGGAAGGGGGCACTCTCTTTTGGTGTGTTTTTGTTTCGGCTTTTCGATGGCCCCATACTTCATCGTGGGAGACATTTCGGTCTCCCGCCTCCTCTTCGGGGACTTCACGGTCGCCGTCTCTAGAGACGGTCAGTCGTGGCAAGTCCTCACTTTCGCTTTTGGGCAGGCTGTCCACTTCGGGAGCCTGCACTTCGTCGCCAACGAAGGCGGCGAGCTCCGCCTCCAGGCTTCGTGCGAGAGGCGCCCACATTGGTGGCCCCGGAGCCACCTCATTCTGGGGCACGACCCGTCGAGGGAGTGCTTCACTCTCTACGCCCCGAAGGGCGTGGAGCCGGCGACTCTTGGCAACACGCCGCCGGGTGCCAACCTGTCCCTGCGCCCCACGGTGGACGCCACCGGCTAAGTCTGGCCGCCTCCGGGACGCACTGACAGCCCCGGGCCCAGGGGTAAGGCTACAGCCGGGCCCAACGACTCGGCGCGAGCCCGGGGACGGTCCACCAACCAACAGCTCACGGCTTGGGGGCCACCGACCTTCGACACCCCGCTCGAGAACCTCGCGGCGGCAGCGTGCATCCTCAACGAGACCGCTGCTCCTGAGGACCCAGCACTGAGGGAAGTGTATGATCGCGTACGCTTCTACCTCAGCAGCGTGCTCCAACGACCAGAAGCGTCCCTCCGACCCCAGTAGTCGGAGACGAAAAGCAATCGCCGGTCCCAGGATCGGCGGAGCTCAGCGCGCGACAGCCAAGTCGAGGAACGGAACCCTCGACACCATGCAGAGTCGGTCCTCCAGCGACTCGGCCCCAACCACGACGCCCGCGGCACCATCGACGCCAGACGCCAGGTGAGGAGCGAGCTCCGCACCGAGTCCCGGTGGAGACGCTCCCATGACCGCTACTACCGATGCGGCTCCCTCGAGCCCAGGAGCCCGAGTTCTGATGGGGTCGGACCTAGAGCGTTCGGATCGCTCATCCGGCATGTGAAATTCCCGCAAAGATTTCACGCTCCGACCACCATCGGCCGTTACAACGGGGAAACGAACCCCGTCCACTGGCTCGAGGATTACCGCCTCGCCTGCAGGACCGGAGGGGCGGACGACCTGTTCACCATCCAGTACTTGCCGCTCTTCCTCACCGACTCAGCTCGAGGGTGGCTCGAACACCTTCCCGAGGGCTGCATCCAAGACTGAAGCGACCTGCGCCGAATCTTCGTCGGCAACTTCCAAGGAACTTACACGCGTCCAAGTAACTTCTGGGACCTCAAGAATTGTAAGCAGGGTCCCGGCGAGTCGCTCCGAGACTACATCCAGCGCTTTTCACGAAAGCGCAATGAGCTCCCCAACGTCATCAACGCCTTCACCTACAGAACGACGTCCAAGACGCTCGTCCACAAGTTGGGCCAGAGGAACCCTCGGACGGCCCGGGACATCCTCGACATCGCCACAACCTTCGCCACCGGAGAAGAGGCCGTGCAGGCCAACTTCGACCGAGGTCGGACGAAGGACGAAAGGTCGGGGATCGACCGTCGGGGGGACTGACCCTCCGACCGGTCCGCGGACCGCCGCAACGAGCGGGGTGGTGGTAGCTCGAGCCGCATGAAGGGCAAGGGTCGGCGCCACGATGATCTTTATCTTTGCTCTCGTTTTTTCGTTTTGGGTTGCGAGCCGTGACCATCCCGGCCACCCCCGCACCCGGGGGCTACTTACCTCCACCCTCGCCAGTGTCGAAACGATCAACCTCGCTTTTCGCTCATCGTTCATCGATTTTTTGCGCCGGGGCGCCGCTCCCCGTTAACTCATTACGAGCTTTTCATCTTTTTGTTGCCTCGGGGTCGGATCCCCGACCCGCGCCAAGCTCGCGGGTGACCCTCAAACGACACTTCGCGCGCGTTTTTTGTTCGAAGCCTTCCCGTGGCTAGACTATCTACGAATCGGGAGCTGATGACGCTCTACGGCTGTATCGGGTCCGACACCCGACCCTACGAGCTATACTCGGCCCATTCGTTTGATTGACACTGGAGGGGGCGCGAAAAACAGACGCAGCATGCGAAGGAGGGTCGGAAATTCACATTCAAATTCGTAAAGACTTCTCGAACAATATTGTTTGAATGATACTCTTTATTAATACAACAACACTTTATATATTTGGACCTATACATAGGGAAACGGCCCGAATCGCTCGGGCAGGAAGTCCTCCGTCTTGAAGTCAGCGACGGCCTTCGCCCCCGGCTCCTGCGTCTCCACCGAGATCGCGTCCAGCTGCTCGTCCGAGTAGCCCGACGCGAAGCCCTCGACGACCCTGCCGAGATCCACATCTGGATAATGGGAGTGGACCAGGGTCAAGGCTGTCGAGGACCCGTCCTCCAGCGCCCTCATCATGACATTGGAGACGATCTTCGAGAGCTGCTGCAGAGCGTGCGCGACGACCGCCGTCGGGACGGAGTCCAGCACTACGGAATACAACCTCCCAAGGAAGTTCAGACCCGCCGACCTCAGAGTCTGAACCTCGCCCGCCAATCCTGCATTCCGAAACGTTAGCAGAAAACCAAAGACAACCAGAGCAAACAGGGAGGGGCCGACCCTTACCGTCCCTCTCCTTTGCGGCGGCCTCGGCGGCCTGCCCTGCCCGGTCGAGGCTCTTCCGCAGGCGCTCGTTCCGGACTTGGGCCGCCGAGAGCTCCTCCTGGACCTGGGCGGCCTCTTCACGCGTCTGGCCAAGGTCCGCCGCCGCCTGCTCAATCTCGGACTGGAGCACCACCCGCTTTGACTTCAGGAGGTCGACCTGCTCGAAGGCACGGTCGCGCTCCTCCTTCGTCATGTGCAGCGTTAGCTCCAGGGTCGAGCGGGCCCCCTCGGCGTGTTGGTGGAGGAGCCCGAGGCGCCGCATCTCGGTCTCGTGCTCCGTTACATGGCGACGAAGCCCTGCAACAGAATGAATCAGAGCCCGACCTCAAGGGCCGAAAGAACTAACAATGACTTACCGGCGACCATGCGGTTGGCCTGCTCGAGGGCCGACGCGGTCCGGGTGGCCCGAACCTCGGACGCCACCGCCTCGGCGCACGCCTTGTTCGCCTCCTGGAGGGCGACGCGAGCCAACTCCCGCGCAGCAAGGAGTTGCGACTTCAAGTCAGCTGCGGCCTCCTCCGACTCGGCCCGCACCTGCGCCAGCTCCTCCTTGTGGGCGTCGACCTCGGCTTGGGCGTTGAACCCGCGTGGTGGCTGACCCAGGACCGCATACAAGTTGTCCTACAGAAGATTGTCAGCTCAAGAATCAGAAAAGCAGAAGCCAAGAGCCGGACTCGAGCTTACCCGGCACTCGACGAAGTGGCCTTTGTCGTAGATGGCGCCGCCCTCCTCGACGACCCCCGACAGTTGACGGAGGCTGGCGACCAACCGCATGTTCAGGGCTCGGGCACCTTCCACCTGGTCCATCAGATAGCCGAAGCCATTGATCGCCTCTTCGAGTGGGAGGGGCCCTCGCCCGGGGACCTCTCAGGTGGCGGTCGGTGCCACCGGTCCCTGCGCCTCGACGACGGCCCCGACATCACCACTCGGACCGACGGAGCCTGACGCTCCGACGACCTCGGGCAGTTTGCCACGGGCCGTCTCGCTTA
>BCLG01000126.1:48268-79902 GCA_001602295.1 Zoysia matrella
CGAGACCGCCGCGCCCTCTGAAGGCGCCGCCGTCGATGGCGACGCTGGTGGCTCCGCCTCTTCTCCCCCAGCGACGGGTAAGAGGGACGAGTCTGCCTTCTCGGCCGCCTCTGGCGTTGAAGAGTGGCACCCTCGGAGGCCTCCACGCCCGGGGGCTCCGGGCTACCTGCCGGTCCGCTTCCTGTCGGTCCTCCTTGGCCCCGGCGTCGTCGAGGGACTGGGCTCGGCCCTCCGCTGAGTCGGTGCCGCAACAGAGCTGGTCCCAGCCCTGGTAGCGATCGCGGCCACCGGCGGACCCTGAAAAATACCGAAGTTAGTCTCGCGCAACGGCAAACTACTACGACCAAAACGAAAAAATCTTCGCTTACCAGCTGGCGATGGTCCCTGTCGAGGGGGCGCGGCCCCCGATTGAGGCCGCCCTCGGCGTCCTTGAAGACGGCCGAGGTCCGGGCCAGGACTCCCTTGTCGGAGAGAGGTCGGCCGTGGACTTCGTAGATCGCGTCGTCCGGCCCCTCGTACTGCTCGATGCTGCGCACTCGACGGCGCAGCGGCATGATCCGGCGACACATGGCGACGCCGAAGACCGTCGTCCCGGTCAGTCCTTGATCTCGGAGGCGTCGAATCGCCTCCAGGTGAGGTCGGATCGTCTCGACCTCGGCCGCCGAGAGCTTCGACTTCTAAGACCCCGTCGCTCGGGGCATCAGGTCTTCGAAGGCCGGTAGCTGAGGTTCGGCGTTGTCGATGTAGAACCACGACCCTCGCCAGCCCTTCAGCGAGGTCTTCAGGTCGACCTCGATATACTCCTGGGACTCCCGAGTCCGGAGCATGATGCTGATGCCGCCGACACGCCTGCCGACCCCAGTCTCCTTCGATGTCTGGAGACTGGCGAGGAAGAAGTACCTCCACAGCAGGAGGCTCGGCCGGATCCCCAGATACGCTTCGCAAAGCGTGACGAAGACGGCGGCGTGAAGAATCCCGTTCGGCGCCAGCTGGTGAAGCCGGGCGCCGTACTGGTTGAGGACTTCACGGAAGAAGCTGGAGACCGGTAGCCCCAGTCCGCGCTCATGGTACGCCAAAAAGCTGACGATCTTCCTCAGCGGCGACGCGGGCACGACGTGGCCAAAGCCAGCCACCCAACCCGCCGACTCCTTCGGCGGGACCATCCCAACGACGCTCCACCTCTCGAGCAGAGCGTCGTCGATGCACGATGGCTCCCACTCAGACATTTTGCAGGTGACGGCGACGGAAACACGAACTACGGCGATCACCGGGCCTAGCGGCGCAACGAGGGAAAGCGGAGCTAACGAGCTCTTGCGCAAAGGGCGAAGACGAAGCAAGGAAGCCGAGTGAAAATGCGAAGTTACCGCGCTCCTCCTTCTAAAGGGTCCGGGCAATTACTGCGCCTCCCACGATCAGCCGAGGAGTAACTGCTCGATCGTAGAGTTGCGCCCTGAAGCGCACCCCAGCAGTCCACCCACGACCCGCTGACGAGTGGGCCCGGGCCGCACCTTACCGCCTCCACCACGGAGAGGACGGTAATAATTACTCCGACGAGACGGTTGCCAGAGCACGTCTGGCAGGCGACGTGACGCGGGCGCGCAAACCGCCGCATCCACGACACCGTCCGATCGAATTCAAATCAACCGCTCGGATCGACCGACGGTTCAAATTCCTGGACGGCCCGATTGCCCTCCGCGTGGAGGCACGGATGCCGTCCGATCCCCGTAACCGTAACGGCGGATTCAAATAAGGGGAAGCGACCTAACGAAACCCCCCACGATCGGCTGACCGACAGCCGGGGCCACCGAGCCAAACTGAACGTTCGGGCGCTGATCATGGCCGAGCCTAGGCGCGACGCTGATCATGGGCAGGAACCGCATCGAACCGGTCCGACCTAAGCGTCTTACCGAATGAAAGACCGAGAATGACCACGGCTCGGCCTCGAAGGTCGAAACGATGCGTGCATGCAGAATGAAACCTCTAACGATCAGTTGACCGACAGCCGAGGCCATCGGGCCAATTCAAACAATCGGACGCTGATCATGGCATCGGCCTAGGCGTGACGCCGACTACGGACAGGGACCACGTCGAAACCGGCCCTTCCCAGGCATCTTACCGGATGAAAAACCGAGACCGACCTCGGTCCGACCTCGACCGTCGACGCGATGCTCAGTCGGTTCTCCGGATCGCCTCCTAGGCTCGGGGGCTAAGCCAGCGAAACGGTTCCGATACGACCAACCATCGACGAGTGGTGGTCCGCGCTACGTTTCAGCCCACGACCGACTCTTCGGCTCGCTCGAGGACTCGGGGGCTACGCCCTACGGGCGCGCTCGTGCGCCCCTGTAGGATTAACCATCAACGAATGATGGTCTACGCGACGTCTCAGCCCACGACCGACCCTCCGGATCGCTTGAGGGATCGGGGGCTATGCCCTACGGGCGCGCTCGCGTGCACCCGTAGGAGCACAACAAACCTCAGGAACGACCAGCCCGACGCCGCCTCAACCAGAGATCGCAAACGGCGTCAAGCTCGGGGCTACTGTCGGGATCACGTACCCCGAGTACCCAACAGGTCGCGCTCGCACGCGCGAAGTCAGGGGTCGGGCGATCATAGGTTCCGACCCCTAATGGCGATCTACGGCGGTCACGCCTTAGCCGCGCAAACACGTGAAGACCCCGGCCTCCCAAGGCCGACCCCCGGAGGGCGACCCCTGGAGGGTAGGTACCGCGTTATGGTACATTTACTCTGATGGCCAACTGCCATCCGTCCTGACGGGACTGGACGAGATTCACCACGGCGACACTCCAGCAGAAAGCTGCGACGGCTGCCGAACAAGACATGATAGCACTGTAGCCAGCACAGTGGCACTGGACGAGCATCACAGTACCTGCCGCTGCGCACGACATGACGGGTCACGACCACGCCTGGACGGAGCGAAATGATGGCGACAACGACGAAAGGGCCCACCTGTCGGTGAGACAGCAGGATCGTGTAGGATCCACCACTTGTAACCCCAGAACCCCCTCCTATATAAAGAGAGGCTCAGGGGACGATAAAGACACAGAACACAGAGGAAGCACAAATCGAACATAGCCATAAACACACGAAAGACAACCACGAGCTCCCTTAGAGTCCAGGGCCCTTGCATCCTTCTGAGCAAGCACCCTCATTCGCCCACATTCCGGATCCTCCCGCGAAGAGAAGATCCCGTCTTTGTAATATTATCATCGAGATAATCCGCTCTCTGGACGTAGGGTATTACACCGCTCGAGGTGGTCCGAACCAGGTAAAAAATCTCCTTAAGTCTTCCTTAGACTGGGCCATACCGAATTCGAAGGCACACCTCCTCCACGAACGTATATTTACTGTGCTGATGGTCAGAATGCCGACACTACTTAAATCCACCAGACCTCCTTATAGCTCTCACTATCAATAGAGATCATTAGTGACGGGGTAACAGTCCACACTAAATTTACTTCACTACGATGTGTACGTGGAGCCATATATCAGTGCGAGGAGCTAATCTTCACAAGATTAGTACGTAGCACACTGCATATTGTGTATGGGACCATGCGTGTAGTGTTCATGTGTATTATTTTGATTATAATGAGATTCTAGAACGGGGCAAACTTATCTTTAAAAAACTTGGAATTTTTCTCCAATTTGATAACCCCTTCGTAGTCTTGGAGTTTCCTTGAGTGAACCCAGAGCTTGCATGCGTGGCAATGCAACAAGAAGTCAAGCTCACATATTAAATTAAATGTTACAGAAGTGGACAGATGGGGCACAGAGTTTTTGAGACGTGCTCCAATCTTCTTCAGAAACATTGTTCTTCGTCTCCATATTTACTATATTTTAATATGAAGCAAAGTTGGTGTATTAAATAATGTTTGTGGTGTAGAACAAGAAAAAAAAATTACTGTTCTCACTATTGAGCGGAAGGAGGAACTCAAGACGCAACTGAAGTTTTGATCAGAAAATGGCCGGTGGGCAGAATCTGGCGCCAAATTGGAAAATGACCAGAGAAGATAAAGGAAACGTAAGACAATTGTCCATTGCGGCGCTACGGTGCATTCAATGGAACCCAGAGCCGACCCTCAATGACAAAGATGGTAAACATGTTAACAGGTGCTGTAGGTTGGAGGCTCTCCATGCCCCCAATGCCTTTCGTCTCATCCAAAAGTACCCTATTTTATTTTTGTTATTTCTACTGAATTAGCTCAGATTATATAACTACAAATTTTTAATGTATCAGGATCATATTGGAATTGAGTTTTATGTTTATAACTATTCAAACATAAAAATTCTAGATAAATCGGGAAACAAGAAGGAGCTGCATGTTGTTTTTGTAAATTGGGCTGGACTTTTTTGTGTCTCTCTGCATGGAAGTGGCAACGGCCCACTAACAGAAACAAAAAGGTAAGTCAAGACAATATATAGAATCTATTTCTTTCGTTCTTAAATTAATATCCCCATTAACTTTTAATATTAATTTTGATTATTCATCTTATTCAAAAAATTAATTCAAATATGTAAAATTTAAGTTGTGATTCAAATAACTCTAATGACAAATCAAATTATAATAAAATATATAATATTTATCAAAAAAAATTTGAATAAAACGAGTGTTCAGAGTTGATATTAAAAATCAACAACAACATCAATTTAAGAACGGAGGGAGTACCAAACTCAAAATTAGGACCAGTTGTTACTGTCAGGAAAGAGACAAAGAATGTGGAACGAAACGGCTGTTCAACCATCAAATAAATGGTGATGTTCAAGAAAATACACGTACTAACGGCTGACACTTAAGTTTTCACAAGCTATTGCTTCGCCTTTTCTTATATAACAAGACCAAAAACAAATATTGTTATTTACTCGTCTTCCTATGAGATTGCAGTGAGCTCAGATGAGAAGTTTTAAGAATCTACCACAGCGATATGCTCGTCGTCACAGAAGAATGGCCTAGAAGGCATTTGTAGCCCACCATCACCACACTCGAGCATCTCTATGACCTCACTCATGGTTGGACGATCACATGGATTCATCTGGATGCATCGTAGCCCAATGATGCACAGCTTCTTCTCCAACTCATGCATGTCAGCAGCTATAGATATCTCACCCGCTTCTAGTTTAGATAGCTGATCATACACCCTCGATGGATAGTACGCCTGACTTGAGCTCCCTGCATTCTGGTCTGCATTCCTTTGCCCCCTGCCATCTCTAGCAGCAACATACCAAAGCTATAAACATCTGATTTGCTTGATATGACTCCAAAACTCTGGAGATACCATTTCAGGAGCTATGTACCTGATAGTTCCCCGCAAGGCACTTGCTGGTACAAAGCTCTTACCCCTTGGGTACAACTTTGCAAGACCAAAGTCAGCAACTTTTGGGACAAAATTACTATCAAGAAGGATGTTATGTGGCTTGAAAGTATCTGCATGTCACAACCCTGGTGCAAATAGTTGATGCCTCTTGCAATTCCCAATGCAATCTCAGTGAGCTTGTCCCACGAGAAAATCCTTTCCAATGAAAATATGTACTTGTCAAGGGAGCCATGGAGCATGTATTCGTAGATGAGGGCCCGTCTCATTTCCTCTGCACAGAAGCCCACTAGACGAACTATATTAATGTGGTGGATTCTACCGATGGTAGATACCTCACTGATGAACTCAACCCCATTGCAATTGGAGTTGCCGAACATCTTGACGGCAACATGGACATCACCTGGGAGAAGCACACCTTTGTAGACGGAGCCATACCCTCCTTGACCAAGCTTGTCTTTAAAATGGCTTGTGGTTGCGGTGATGTCCGTGTAAGCATACCTCACTGGACCAAGCATTTGTTGCATCTGTAGAAACTTCTCAACTGCGTCGCTTGTTATCCTTATTTTCCAGTATTTGTGGGCAAGAAATGTAAACACTGCTAGTGGGAAGAGGGCTAACCTGCATATACCTTCCCAAACAAGCCAACGACATATATGCAAGTTAGATACAAGACTGCAGGCATTCTATTGAGAATTTAGTAGTAGATAATTTTGATCACATACCAACATACAGCTTGATGACACCAATAGCATATAATATGACTTCGATTACCCAATATAACTTTGCAGTCCCAAAATAGGAATTGTGCACACATTGCGCAAAATGTAGCTGACTCCAGAAGAAAGCTATAGTCCAATTGAAGGGTTCCGAACCAGATAGATGCTCGTGGAAGAAACTGTCAGGCACCATTGCACAAAAAAAAGGATTAATGAAGAAACAAATGCAATATTCTAGAAAAATTATATGAGAACTTAAATTTTATGGAAATTGAATCACAAGTTATTAATGGGCATCCTCGAGAGTCTAGATCAAAGACTTACCCGTTAGTATTATTTATGCATGTTTTGAGGATTGAAATCAGTCTTGTATCAAGACCATCAAAAGGGAAGCGTACATAAAACCCTTTCTTTACCAATTCGTTGATAGTTGCATAACTTGCATTCTCTAGCTGTGGGTATGGGAAATAGTCATGCCTGCCAAGAGGAATCGTGGCCAAATATCCAAAGGAAGGTTCAAGATAAATGACTTCACAGCTGCCACGGAAGACCGAGACATAAACAAAAGAACAGTTTGTACTCAAGCAAGTAATGGGCTTGTACCGACCACTATTCATAACTGCTTGAGAACAATTAACAAAACATGCCCAATAATAGGTATCAGGGGCCAAGTCCCAATGGGAATGCAAATCAATTTGTGACATATATCCGTCAGTAAAAGGAAACTGATCCCAGCGAGGAAGAAGGCAGGTACTGTGCATATCCAAGTTGGCATCCCCTACCCAGAAGGACGAATCTGTATAGTTGATGCTAGTCACAAAGTATGTTCCTGTGTTGATACGAACGGTAGCCTTGTCGCTGCTACAGACCAGCTCATATGCTTGAGCACCACACTCAGGTGGATCACCTGGCCTGCGAAAAGGGTAGGATATGTTGTGAATTACCACAGGAGAAAGATGGACATGGATCTTTTCTTCCAGCAGCTACCAGATGAACTGGAACCAAAGAAAGAATAATGATTACTAAAGCTAGACAGGTAGCAGAACGGTGAGATGCACACAAGGCTGTCATGAGAGGTTTCAGGATACAGGATGATGCTCTAACTGTGGAGGATCCAGCAGATTATTTAGTTTCCCACAGCGGGTAATAAACCCATCCAAGTCAAAATCCTTTCCAATTAAGTCAAATAATGCTGCTTGAGTTAGACCAAAACCCTTTGTAAGTCAAGCAATAACCCTTGACTTAGACCAAAACCCTTTGCAAGTCAAGCAATAACACCTTCCACAGGACTGGCCGTCCAAGTGAAAATTCTTTCTATGTCAAATAATGCTGATTGACTTGGACCAAAACCCTTTCCAGGTCAAGTAATAACCTTTCTACAGTACTGTCTTGTGTTCACTCAGCGATCGCACTCAACCCAATCGAGACGGCAAGGAAAAATTTCAATTAGAGTTGAATTTCCTCCATTGGCACATAATTACAAAAGCAACACTACTGCACAACTTGGGACGACCTTATAAGCTCATGCATAAGTACTGATAGCTTTCAGAAACTGCTAGTCATTTCCACCTCCTTTACACCTTTCTATGATTACGATTATAACACAGAAAGAAGAGTAGATTTCTTGGCATAGCCCTGATGCTCTGTATTCTCATCCATGGAAAATGGGCGGCCATGGCCTGGGAAGATAAGGACTTCTTCAGCAACTGTCCGCCAACAAGGTGTAGCCAACATGGGCCAGAGATCAGGTTTCCTTTCCAGCTTGATTCTAACAATACATCATCATTATGTGGATTACCATGCTTGAAACTAGCATGCTCTGGCGAGGACACCATTCTAGTCTAGTGCACTCGCCTCTTGCTGCGTACAAAGTGACCGCGATAGATTACAAAAGTGGAATCCTGACGATCACTCCTCCAGTGAACTACTCTTCCTGCCATTTGATTAATATGCTAAACTCAGCAAGTGACCGGTATTATCAAACATATGTGGTGCGGAGTGACTCTTGTAATATATTCTTTCACGCACCTGCAGCCATAGTGCGCTGTTCAAGAAAGTTCACACCAAGAAGCTCTGCTGTCAATGTTATTCCAATCCCTTGTCTTAGCAACGGAACACACTTCTCGTATTTGGTGGATGCTTATGCAGACATGTTTATTCTTCCGTTGGACTGTAAGCTCGCCTCAGATGGCATGATTCCAATTCCTGTTACCAACCTAGATAACAAATTCAAGGACATAGCAGAAAGAATCATCACTGTTCCTGACATGATTATCTCTTATTGGAATACAAATGGAACCATCGATTGCATAGAGTATGAACGTCACAGGAAACACTCTGCATTCAGCTCACAGAGGAGCCAAATATTCTGCGTGAATCAGGGTATGGTTTCTAAAATTTCAATAAGAATTCAGTCTTCTCTCTGATTTTTTTTTAAAATTCCAGAAAAATTTGCTGTCATATTATCTAGCAAACCAGTACAACATGCATTTGGTTAACAATAAAATTTAGACTAACTTGTTCTGATAGAAATATCAAAAAACAAAAGGTAAACATATGTTAGTCGTTACTCTCTCCGTAGGCTACTATATATGTTACTCCCTCTGTGATTGGCAGAAGCTACAGCCGTAAGAAGAGTCCAACAGCTGAAAGTGCCAAGAATTAGGCTAATAGGACTCTGTTAATTGCTTGCTATGACGGTTAGAAGAGATAGTTGTTAGGTGACTTGATTAGAAGGAGTCAGTTGGTTAATTAAAGATTGAGCTGGTCAATCTCTCCTAGAAAAAACTAGAACAAATTGCAAGAACTTTTGGTTGCAGCATGAGGTCATCAAATGCATTAACAAGCGGAAAACTGCCTTAAGCAAGAAGGATCGCTTTGTTGTAATAAACTTATAAATGCCAAACAAATTTATGTATGTTAAGCACATTGTTAAGTTGTACAAGAGAGATGTACCCTGGGTATACCTCATATGGCACGTGCATTATCAGAACGAACAACTCCCACACCAAAGTAAAAACGAATATATTTTGATGGAAAATGTCATGATTTTCCTTGACCATTATGGAGGCGCATTGCATCTTGCATAGTGGGAAATGGTTCTACCGTGCAAAGTGATTCTCACTTCTTCTTCTTTTTTTTTTTTTTTGAAATTTGCAGGTTCACATGTCAAGGTCATTGCAGGTACTGCTGCTAAACAAATAATTAGTTTACATGCTTCACAAAAGATCTTATATTGCTTTATATGACTTTATGTCTTACAGCCACCATGCAGTGGCATGGTCAGATAAAATATGCTAATTTCCTTTTCCTACATGTCAGGTACATCATCGGCAGCCACATTACTTGTTCTTCTGTTGATGGTGGCCACTACACTATTTTTCACTTAAAACAAGATATAATGAAGAGGTACACTTGAAGGTCGAAATGTTTCTCAAGGCATATGGCACGGCAAAACCCACAAGGTACACTTTCTCTGAAGTTAAGAAAATAGCAAAGTGATTTAAGGAAAAAGTGGGCCAGGGTGGATTTGGAAGTGTGTACAAAGGTGAGTTACCAAATGGAGTTCCAGTGGCTGTCAAAATGCTAGAGAACTCAACAGGAGTGGGAGAGGACTTTATCAATGAAGTTGCAACTATAGGACTGATACACCATGCAAATGTCGTGCGCCTCCTCGGGTTTTGCTCCGAAGGAACAAGACGTGCTCTTATTTATGAATTCATGCCTAACGACTCATTGGAGAAATATATATTCTTGTCAGATTCTAATAGTGATAGGGAACTCCTACTACCAAAGAAAATGGTAGATGTTGCTCTAAGCATTGCCCGAGGAATGGAATATCTACATCAAGGATGCAATAAGCGCATCCTTCACTTGGACATTAAGCCTCACAATATCCTGCTAGACTACAACTTCAATCCAAAGATCTCAGACTTCGGCCTTGCAAAACTGTGTGCAAGGGATCAAAGAATTGTCACCTTGACTGCAGCAAGAGGTACTATGGGTTATATTGCGCCAGAATTGTATCCTCAAAACATTGGCGGGGTGTCCTACAAGTCAGATGTCTACAGCTTTGGCATGCTTGTGCTACAAATGGTGAGCGGAAGGAGGAACTCAGACCCAACTACTGAGAGCCAAAATGAAGTCTACCTCCCAGAGTGGATCTTTGAGAAAATAACCAGTGGGCAGGATCTGATGCCAAATAGGGAAATGACCACAGAAGAGAGAGAAAAGGTGAGACAACTGGCCATTGTTGCGCTATGGTGCATTCAATGGAACCCAAAGAACCGACCCTCAATGATGAAGGTGGTAAACATGTTAACAGGGAGGCTGGAGGGTCTACAGATGCCGCCAATGCCTTTCATCTCTTCTAAACGTCAACCAATGCAGTAAAACTTGGAGAAAATATTGTCATGATTTATAAATATTTGGAGACTTAACTGTCCATGTGGTGCATTGTACTAATGCATAGCATTTGGAGGCAATGTATTTGTACTTGATATATGAACAGTTGGTGGTCAGAAATGTAATAGTACTAGTCTTTGGATATTAAGTTGTACTAATTATCGAAACATGTATTCAGATTTAGTAATATTTGTTTTCCCTTCCTATTCTGTTCTTTCAATGAAAATAAAGCTTTGGGTTGTAATTAATATTTTTACAATAATATGTTTTTTGTGTTCATGGTGTTTTATCTCCACCTATTTTCTTGTTTCCATCCCCTTTCACTAGTGCATTCTTTCTTACTGAACTCTTCAGGGAAAATGAGTATGTTCAATTTCGCACAAGAAACCAATCATTTAGTATAAGATGGATAATTAACGGCCAGAAATAATGCCAATTCTCTATTCTCAGGTACTACAGAATATTTCACAATGTTTTATACGGGTGAGCATGGGTCTGAACAAAATTTCTACTCGAGAATTTGCCAAGCAACAAAGGAAAAGAATGCAAGTCGAAAGGATTACCTTCGCCGCCTCGCCGGTGCCAACAAGGATGCAGATCTCGAATGAGTCGAGCCGCTGCCGCGTGCGCGGCACTAGTCACAGGATATGGCCCCCTCGCTGGAGCAGAGTCCCGGCGAGCAAAGGGCGTTTCGAACTCGATGCAGCGCCTCAGCGTGGAAAATGTAGGGTCGGACCGGTTTGATAAAAAACTGTGAAAATCGCTTAAAATCAAAAATTTAAATTGAGCGATTTCATCGATTAACTGACTGATTTTTTCGGTTTTTACGGTTTCAAATTTTAAAATTTGAAACCCATCGGTTTCACTGGTTAGCCAATCGGTTTTATCAGTTTTCGGTATTTTGAATTTTTCAAATTATCAATTTTTTTAAAAATTTTAAAATAAAAACCAGTCATCCAATGAAACGAAACGGACCGATTTCACAAAAAACCGCAAAAACCAACTAGTTTTGAATGGTTTTGTGAACCTTGCCCAGCAGTGGCTGTCAGAGATTGTCGGCCCGCAACAATGGTGGCATCGCTGGCTGTCTTTTCGAATAATGCCCACGTTTAATTGTGTACTCACCACAACATTATTAAAATATCCATAGAGGCACATCGTGGCTAATAAAATGCTCATTGGATTTGCTGTGGACAAAAATACTCTTATCCTCGTCGTTGCTGGCAACGGCGCCGCCTGTGCTCCTGTGCCACCACGGGTCGCGATGCCACGGTGAGGCAAGCGGCGGTGGCGCAGGAGCACGGGCGGCGACGTCGCCACCTACGAGAATGAGGGCATTTTTGTCCGCGGCAAGCCAAGTGGACATTCCGGCGGCCACGGGGTGTGTCGGCGGGCATTTTGGCGTCGTCTCGGTGAGCATTGTGTCGAGTGCCTAACTAAACATGGGCAAAATTCCAAAAGACTCATCGGCCAGAGCAGAAGAGAGACCTTTAAAATCGAGCTAGATTTCTTTGGTAAACCTTACCAGTTTGTTGGACCGGTTTTCTATGGATTAGGTTTCATGCACGCTAAGCCTCCTAAAAATAATTTCAGGATGAAAAAATCCCTACGTCTGTTCCACACCAAAATACAGGTCTAAAGACCAACCCAGGTCGTTGGTCGTTCTGACACGGGCTACGGTGCCGTTGTGTAAGGGTGATGCAGAGGTTCGGGGTTTTTTCGATCTGTGTGAGAAGGTCTTCCCTGCAGATCGAGTTTTTTTTATAGACTAAGTTAACATTAAAATCTAGTATTTGTGCTTTTAGATTTGTCATAAGAAATACTTTTATAATTTATATCGCTAAATTCAATAAATTTATGAAAATCAAAGATAAATTGGATTAAATCTAGAAGTAAAGTTATTTTTGGACAAAGGTCGTACTATTTTGACTGTTGAAAACCTATCAAAAAATGTTACAAATTCAAAAATTATAGTTTGAACAAAATTTGATCAAAATGTTAAAGTAAATATTCAGTTTTTATGGTTTGCCATAATTTTTTCTTTTTCACCTTTTTTGAATTTTCTATTCTTAAAACTGAATTTTTTGAGTTTATCAACCGTCAGAGATCATTTTTTGAATTTTTAACTTTTTATCAAATTTTATTTTTTCAGAATTTTAAACTGAAAGTTGATCTACCGAAGAAACTGGATCACAAAAACCGCAAAAACCAACTGGCGAACGGTTTTGTAATCCTTGATCTCATGTCTCCACGGTGAGATTTGCTCCTCCTATCCAGCAAGAGTAGGGCCTGCAGCAGGCTATCTAACGGCCAGCTTGTTTCCAATACAAAAGAGATTCTCAAACACGCCGATGCTAATTTTGAAGAAATGAAATAAGAACTAAAACACTCATCTAAACATATTTTTCCTAGCTTCTTAGTGTGCAGAGAAACTAAAAACATACTCCATCCGTCCAGAAATATAAGTATTTCTTAGAATTCCAAGATAAAACAAGGATGAGAAGAAATAATTAATATGCACCTGTCAAATGTTGCTTCTACCCATGAAAAATCCCCCTGCCATTCGCCGGCCTTCCCGCGGTCCCGCCTAGTGTCATGAGCAGCTGCCACGCTGGTGTTGGCAACGAGGCAGACCAATGAGGTTCGGATGGGGATGAGGAAGGCAACAGGGTGAGTGTCATTTTGCAGGAGCCGTCAGATAGTAGTAAATGCAAGCTTGGTTCACATATGGATTGAGTTGTTATATTTAGACAAAATAAAACCCCTTCAAATGCTTTTAATTTTGGACGGAGAAAGTATTTGGAGCTTACACTTATTTATCTTCACTCCCCCATCAAGATATTTTTCAAAGAAGCCGATCGTTTGGCGTGCTTTCGTTTGCCCACATTTTTCCTCCGTCCATCTCCTCGACTTCCCAACGTGACCATGAGGTCCCATGCTCATAAACCCCTATAACACAGCCTTCATGTCACCGCGACGGTGAGGTCCCGCCAACCCCGCCACCATGTCTCCAAGGAGGAGCCTACCCCACAACAACCTAACCCGCCACATTGTGTCGTTGTGCGAACTTAGAATTGGTGCCTCGGTGCCCACCGCCTTTTCACATGTGTACTTCAGCTCCGTGGGCACCGCCTCAACATGCACGCTCAGGAGAGGGAGGGGAGTTTGTGGCAGCACCTTGGTGGAGGAGAGCAGGAGGGTTTGCTCTCGATGTTGAGGGGGATGATGGCAATGGCAGTTAGACGAAGATGGTTTTAGCAATCTTTAATTACCACTTATACCATCAATGAATCTTGTAAAATAAACATATATTTAACATTTTTTGCATGTATTTTATTTTGAATAATGTAGTTTCACTTGTACTTCAAGAAAATATGTATTATTAGCGTTCTTACATTATCATGAAAATAACATAAGTACTAGCCATGGTAAAATCACACTAAGTTCAGAATAACTTCCGAAAGTGCACGTAATTAACATTGTAGCATTTCACACTTGAGTATTCCGGTGTATCGTATTTATCCCAAAGAAAGGCATAAATAGTATTTAGGGGTATAAATTTATTATAATAACTAATTCAAGGCAATAACCAAGTCTAGAATAGGAGTAAACATATACGAATACAATAGTAGAGACACACATTGGAATACTGCTCTACTCTATTCTAAATAGAAATTAGTGATAAGCATATGGACAAGTCAGGTTCCTTATGTACACCTCCCTAATTAATCTCTTGAGTATACATATTGGGCCCCATTGGCAGAGCTCCCAACTCCTGATTCTTAAGTAGAATCAGGGGAGCTCTGCCAATCACTTTTTTTTTCAAAAAAAGTGATTCTTGTCTAATTCAGTGAAGTGATTCTCTGAAATGAACTAAGGGGTTAGGAGTTAAAAAAAGTAGCTTCTCCTGATTCTGTAAAGTGATTATCTATCTTGATTTAAAAGTTTATCTTAGAGAATAAAAGAGAATCACTTTTAGCCACAGAATCACTTTATATGAGAATCAGGAGTGAATCCAAAGAATCAGAAGTTGGGAGCTCTGCCAAAGAGACCCATTATCTTGTCAAAACATAATTTTGTACTTAACTTCAGAGGCACCTAGGCACTGCTGGGGTGATTAACGTAGGGGGCGGTTCAAGGTTGAATAGGTTAGGTCTGATTACTCTGTACTCGATTGCAGAGTGAGTTAAAACAAACATATTCTAACATAATCGGATTATGCTGCAATATGAATGCATTACAAATTGCCAAACCAAACACCTCCTAAGTTGCATTGAACAAATATCTATCAGTTCATATATCCAATTCAGTGGATCAGACACATCCAAATACGAAATAATTTGGTTAGAGTATATGGTAGGATTAGATAAGGATTCAGTTTGTTATGGTAGGTTAGATTAGTTTCTATACTTATCCCCTCCTGATTACTTGAGGTTCAAGTTATGTACTCTTATATATACTAGCCCCTAAGCCTCAATACAATCATCCATCATTTCATCCATTCAGAGAGTCATTCTCTCATGTGGAATAGGAATAGGCTATGATTTGTTTTAATATATTGTGACCGTTAAGGATCCGAACCCGAGATCTCTAGCTCTAACACCATATTCAGCTATTGTGCACCGATCAGTTGCATCCAAAAGGTTAAGGTGATAAGGAAAGGTAGTCAATTCACTTACTTACTCTGGTTCCATATTTTTCGATGTTTTGGACAATGACACGGTCTTCGAGATGCAACTTTGACTGATTTTTTTCTATAAGTTTTTATTGAATAGTGATATATATATTTTTACGAAAGAAGATTTTAAGACAAATCCATTCATATAATTTTCACATTTTTAAAGTTAACAATTTTAAAGTTATTTGTAGTTTATGTTTCTAATGTTTGATCCTAGCCTTGTCCAAAACGTCAACAATTTTGGTACCGTAGAGAGTATACTTCAACACTCCTCCTTATATGCAGCTCCTCTAAGGTGCAAACATGAAATAGGAGTAGGCTATAATTTATTTAATAAATTGGGTCCATTAGAATTCGAATTTGAGACTTCTGTCTCTGATACCATATTGAGCTACTATGCATCAACTAGTTGACCTTAAATGGTATAGTTGATGGAGAAAGATAGGCAATTTAATAATACTTCAACAAATTGTAATACTAAATATTGTAGAAATGCTGAAGAGATATTGTTGCGCAATATCAGAGAAATCTTCATCACACTTATTAGGATTGGTTTGTCGTGGTAGCACCCTGCATTAACTTGAACAATTTTACAACATATTCAGGATTATGATCTATTTTTTATGAAAAAGATACATTCCACAAGTAGTGTGCCCTACTCCTAAATAATGAAACCTCTCAATGATCTCTTCAAAACAAGCCTTGGATGCTTCTAGAGATGAGAATGGCAGATACTCCATGCCAGCGAGAAAGAGCATGCACATAGGGTGCAAACTGTTTACAACGGAAAAAAGGTGTAATTGGAGAAGATTCTCTATATATTGATGATCAATCAGTTATTTGAGCATGATAGGACTAGTTAATCATTCTCTATATTAATTTAAAAATTGACCATGGGGTAGCTAGATCAGGGTCGATAGCAACAACACCACCAGATAGCTTAGCTATCCTCTCATTTAATTTATCTCTCATATTTTTTATGAGTAGCCTGAAAATTAAAACACATAAGGCAAAGAACTCCTTATTTACATAGGATTTATGGTGACATGGAATATAAAGGAATGCAAGATATCTGTATTGGGTAATTAGGGCTAACCAAAGTGAGGTTGACATATCAGAGAAGAGCCGTGAGAAAAGCTATAACGAAGACGATTTGACCATATGAGAGTAACAGTTTTCAACTTCCGTTACAATTTCTTGATGCACAAGCTATGTAGTATCACTATAATAGGACAGATATATAGAAACACAACTATGTATTGTTATATGTACAAAAACATGTTGCTAGAATCTCCAGCAGCATTAAAGGTAAGTGTTGTTATAGGTGGTGTTGCTAGGATTAGTGTTTTTGATACAAACTAAATGTTAGTAGAAAACAAAAAAAATCTGTTGCTGGCATGTAGCCACTGCAACATATTTCTGAATTTGTAGAAACACATGAAACCTATGTTTTAAGAGGACTAGTTGTTAGCAACATATTTTTATATCAGCAACACATATCTATGGTCAGGCACACAGTTCTTGCAACGCATCATTAAAATCCAAATCTGTATTTTTTATAATAATTCAGAAATACATTTCAGTATGCATTAATTTTTCTTTATTGTTGTTGGTAGTACACAAGGCATCCACTCGATCATGGAGAATGTAGAAGAGCACAACTCCACATGACAAACAAAGTGACGATATATTGCATTGCATAAGAAAGTAAATGGTTCAGATCATTATAAACATCCACTTGGGTCCATTTAAAATACACAAGTGTAAAACAGCTCCTAATAAAAAAACTGAACATATCAGTTCCTAATTAATAAAAACTGAAATGTAACTAATGCAAATAATCTTCACTGTAAACTTTTCTTCATTTTGATGACTCGAACATAAATTGGAATCAAGCAAATGATTCAGATTTAACCTTTTCAACCTGCAAGAGTAATGGTAATTTAGGTATTGTAAGTATGTATTGTGATATGTAATATAAAAATAGAAGACATATGTTTCAACAAAATTGAATCAAGGCAAAAATAACATATGAAAACCGATGGCCAAGCAACCAGTTTCCCTTTCGCATCCCAAAGTGTATTGAAGTGGCCCCATGGCCTAATCAGCTCCTCATTTTCTATTATTCGATAAGCTACACTTACTTCCAGAACTGACGCCCGATAGGCACACCACCAACTTCTGCATTTGGATCACAACTTATCAAAGATACCTATGCAACATCCCCTTAATTTGTTTGGATATATTTTGGCAGACTTTAGAATTACTGTTGTACCAGCCTATATATAAAACATAAAAGAACAATTAGACAAAGACATGCATTAGTGTCAAAATGTGAAAAGCAATGTAAAGTTTTTTATACCACCATTGCAGAAGGTCTTGATTTTTTTTGCCCATCATGGTATCATTGTTTGAGCAACTTGTTCCTGCGTTTTTTTTATATTGCACTATATTATCAGAAAAAAGATAATGAGCAATGTAAAGTTTTTTATACCACCATTGCAGAAGGTCTTGATTTTTTTGCCCATCATGGTATCATAGTTTGAGCAACTTGTTCCTGCGTCTTTTTTATATTGCACTATGTTATCAGAAAAAAAAGATAACGAGCTCACGCTTATGCTGTGATTTTGCAATTTAAGGTAAACAAATTTTATGGACAAGATGTTACTCTTGATAAGTCCGTTCACTCATGTAGCCATGTGCATTAGGTGCATCACATTCCCTTTCTGCATAGTTAATGCATGTCACTAATAAGAGTTCAAGAGAGTTATTACTAATATTAATAATTTGTAAATACCTTTCTCTTAGAACTTCATGCGGCTAAAAATTATCAGTATAAACTGCTTCGTGGATCACCTACAAAAAAGTTTCAGATTTTGTGAAGACCCAAGAGCATCAACATGTAGCTAATTTTTTACCCATACCTCTCTTGGTTCTATATCTGCATTGCGAGTTTGTTTATTTTGCAAATGTTCAATAACTTGATCTTGTTTTTATATGTTCCTTCATCTTTCCTATCTCGTCAAAGAGAGTTATTTCCAATGGGAACTCTACATCTACTATTGTAGTATTGATGTCTTGAGACTTCTGGGCATATGCTTTGTAATAGCACAGGCCTCAATACGGTTTATGTCCATGCACACGCTGTGTGGGCCACACCTACATAACAACTTGCTTACTCTTTCATCTTTGCTTCGCGTAAAAGAGTTAACCCAGGTTATTATGCTTTGGGTCATTGGCTATTTAAATTGATCCATTTCTCTTTGAACTAGCAAGGTGAAACTAATCTCATGGTTTACCCACACCACAAGCCATGGAAGTTGGTCCTAAATCCATGGGCCTCAAAGACTCCCGCTGTCAAAGGACTCGGTATTTTCATCGAGGCAACTCACCCATACTAGAGACAGACGGATAGGATCGATCCTCCCTGACCACGTCGTACGTCAGTGTCAGCATATGTGTCATACCGTGTTCCCATAGGGCCCATGTGGTATGCACGTCGTATTTGCGCCCCTGACCGTATGTGCCCGTAACACAATGAAGGTATGCTCTGATACCATTCTATAACATTCTATGCCCAAATATGGCTCATGCTCACACACAAACTGCATGAGCCACACCAAAATAGCAACCCGCTTATACTTTCTCCCTTGCTTCGTGTAAAAGGGTTAACCTGGGGATATTCTTTGGATCACTAGCTATTTAAGTTGGTCCATCTCTCTTTAAACTAGCAAAGTGAGACAAATCTCATGGTTTATCTACACCATAAAACATGGGAGTTGGGCCTAAATCTATGGCCTCACATGCTTGCTTGGGAACTGGAAGCATTCCCATACCACACACATGTCATGTATTCTCTTCCTCAAGTATAGAATATAATGCATCACCTTCCCAAGCAACTTTTCCTTGATTGTTCTGTGCTAATTCTGGTTGTTCTTCTATGATTTGATGCAATTTCTCCTGTAGGATAAGTATGTATACTTAATCAATTCTGGTTCTTCTTCTATGATTTGTTGCAACTTCTCCTGTAGGATAAGTATGTATACTTAATCAACCTATAAGTCACAACTAGTCTTGTAATCTTGCAACATGTAAAAAATGTGTAAATGCATGCCACATGCTCGTCTTTTTGTTCACCCTTTGGTTTGTGAGTTGCTAGATAAACTTGCACTCTATGTGGCTGCTTCTTTTGAGGATAAGCTTGTATCTAAAAAAAGATAGAAAAATTATAAATACAACATACAAACAAGTATTTAATAAAAACAATAGTGATTCATCAAGTCCTCAGCCCAATGACCGTAGCTCTTTGTTCCTGTTATGTGGGTTCTCTTCTTCTTTGCGATACTTTTTTTTCTCTCACTTTGTGTCTGATAACCATGGAATATATAAATATGACTTACCTATTAAATTATATTTTAAAATAATACCACTCTTGTTACCTTGCCCTTCTTTGATTTCCAATGCTTAACCAACCCAATCCATTGCTCTTCATAAACATCTTCTGGACACCGCCTATAAAGCACAGGTTTCTTCTTCTTAACATTAAACCTAGCCTTCAATGCAACGTTGTACCCGCTAATCTTTCCCAACTGATTTGAGTATCCACTTCTCACAAGAATCAGGATACAAAAACTTTGTCTAAAACAAGATAGAATATTAGATAAAGGTGTAATATAATCTAAATTGCCTCTATTGATGTGTACGTGGTTCCCGATCTTTCGTCAGATCGTGAAAACTCTCGATTTGAGTGATGTCCTCATCACCTATAAACTCTATCTAGATGTTGAATGGCTGGAGATAATAAAGTACGTGAATTATTCTTTTAAAACAACATTGCAGATATTACACACCTTGACAAAATCAAGAATGGTTTTGTCTCCTCCATTTCGCTTCACTAATCTCCAATCTTTTATGTTAAATGGACAATATCCTCCATTTCTAGCTACAATGGGTTGTCCAAACCAGTTACATTTTATCACGGTACATTATGCTGCCAAAAGATTCCAAATATGTGCCAAAACAGTTTCCCTCGCTTTTGTACTCCATCTTGGGCTACAAATATTTAGAGAAAACAATAGGTTGAATTTATGATCGTCAGTTATCAGTTTATTACAACTAGTTATATTTTTTATGTTACAATTTTATTAGAAATCTTATTTATGAGAAAATAGGCAGTGTGTTGCAAACCACAAAAAGCCAAATTTTACCTCAGATATTTTGATTATCAGTGTCCTGCTGCTCAACTTGTTCACCTTCCTGAGTTTGAGTATTCAACTCTTCTTCAGCAGCATCTAAACAATTGATTCGTAAAACATTTAAATGTTTGCTCCTGCGCCTTTTTCGAGCAACCTGCACATGTTGGCTCTCCCACGGTTTTTCAAGACTCTGATGGTGGCTTGGTGCACGAATCAAGTTATCTCTACCGCCGCCTTACTGAAGCCTATAAATAGGACCCCTCTTCCTCACTTAGAGACACACCACAATTTCAGTTTTTCCACTCATACCCATTAGTTCTCCTTTGTTAGACTGGCATTAGGCAGGAGGAGTTTCTTTCTAGTTCCCAAGTCATCGTGGAGGAGCTAGTAATTATTCTTCAAATGTATCTTTTCCTTTTATGTTGACTTTGACCATGAATACAGATATGAAGTTATTTTTGTTTGATGTATTTATCTATAGACCTAGGTATGATTATGCTAAGTAGAGTCAAGTTTAATCAATGCATGTCTAAGCATATATGCTACGCCATCAGATCAATGTGTTGTTTAATATGACTTAGTCCTAGCTTTGCTATCTAGAAAGATTAGGGTTTAGTTGGATAATGTGCACATGAAGTTCGGGTTATTCACCTTCATTGAATGTGGGTGTACCCCACCCTTTTTAGGGGTAGGCAGCAGGTGGTAACAACTCTGTCTGTCCATTATAATCATTCACATTTAGGTATGACGTAGGACATGTTAAAGACGATGCACTTTAGCTTGTCAACCTAAGTCAGAAGGTGTCACCCTAGTAGTGCTTGGGTGCCTCTAGAGTTAAGTCCTAAACCATATTTTGACTAAATAATATGTATATTCATAAGACTAATTTAAGAAGTACATAAGAAACTTGACTTGACCATATGTCTGTCACTAAATTATAATTAGAATTGAGTAGAGTAGTAGTCCGATGTGTGTGTCCACTTTCCTATTCATACATGCTTATCTCTGTTTAGACTTAATTATTTTAATATGTTTAGTCATTTTGAATTAGTCGTTAGAGTAAATTCTATCCTTGATACTGCATATTCCTTCCTTTGGGATAAATATGATACTCCGGAATACTTCTGTTGAAATACCACAATGGTAATTTTATGCGCTTTTGAAATTCATTCTGAACTTAGTATGATTTTACCATAGCTACTACTTATGCCATCCTCATGATGATGTAACAAACGCAAACAATGAGCACGAGGAGTGGGCTGCTGTCCATGGAGAAGACCAGCATGGTGAGAAGGAGCTCCAGTGCCAGCGCCGAGATGGCTGTGGAGGTGAAGCGAGCCAGGCCTGGGGGTCGATTTGAAGTAGAGGGCTGACTAGCAGCAATTCTGTTGGCAGAGCGAGGGAGGAAGACTAAGGAGAACTTTGGTGGGGAGCAATTGTTTCTCATATGGATGAAGAAGACATGGGCAAAAAACGTCTAAGAAATTAAGTGGCATTTGGATATCAGAATATGAGATTAGGACGTTAAAGGAATAATTTGGACCCTACATTCATCCACCCATTACATTTTGAATCTCCATTTATTTCTCAACCCTAAGCACACTCTTTATTTTCTAAATGCAAACCAACAACTGAGAGGTGATGCTGGATGGAACCATCCAAGTTTACAGAGTATTCTTCGGAGATGCTGGATGGGGTTGTCCATGTTTTTTTTGTTGGATCTCATCCACATTGTTTGAGCATGCTTGCTACCAACATAATTAATGATAATTGACTTATTTTATTTTTATTTAAGATTTATTTATATAAGATTATATTTGATAAGTACTAATATATTTATTTTTGTTTAATTAGTAAGACAATTATAATATATTTAGTGATATTAATATATATTTTTATTTTATTATTTATTTCTACAATAGTATTAATTTTGATAAATATTAGTACATTATAATAATATGTAATTGTTTTATTACTATAATTAGTTGATTATCCTCATCTAGATACATATCCAACCAACTAAACAAAAATGGATCGTCCCATACAGCCTACTAAACAACCAACATGGATGATTCCATAAAAAATATGGGGAATTTTTGCCTGTGAGATATCATCCGTATGTGCATTGGTCCTGGCCACAGAATCCGAATCGATATTATTCTAAGGATGTCGTAATATTGTATTTTTGTGTGTAATGGAGAAAATTATGCATGAGAAATGGCATCACTGCCCCTGATCAAAACCGTTCCTCAATTAAAAAAAGGACCATTCCAGGCCAGACCGACCGCTTCTTAACCCCTTATGGCCGCCCCTAAACCGGACTAACCGTGAACCAGTCCAGTGCTAGTTGAGGAGCTATTTTGATCTAAGGGCAGCGATGTCATTGTTTGGAATATTCGTTGTGGTGTGTTACACACTTACACACAAGAAACACAATTTTATAGTGTCTTCAGAACAATGTCAATTTGGACAGTGTGACCAGGACCAATACACACATAGATGATGTTCCACAGATAAATTTTCCAAAAAATATAGATGGGATCATTTCATCTATTCTTATCCTCCAACCAAACGCCCTAATTTTCTCAAAACAAAAGATCAGTCCGTGTGAGGGAACTCCTAATGTCGTTTTAGACATCCGGGGAACCAAATAAGCATCACACAATAATACTGTATTGCCCCTATTAACTACAGCTACCTTTGTTTCATTCAACACCCTGTGTGCAGCTCTCATAGCAACAGTCAAAATAATTTAAGAAAATCAAAATTTTCATATGGCTTCTAATCACAGAGACAGTTAATATTAGGAATATATGAAAGAGAAAAATCCACATTGAATATAATTGTATTGTGCGCAATACAAATGAATAGGAAACGGCCTTTCATCTTTTCTTCGCATGACACTTAACTCTGCTGGCAGGCTGTCGGGATCTCATGGGAATTAAACCTAGAATTCTTTCAAATGATCCCTGATGTTAGAAACAAATTTGGGAATCCATTTTTTATTGAAGTTTGTGCCTTTGCAGATTGGAACATTTGAAACAAAACGATGGTCTCATTTTCCAACAAACTGCGCCAACTTTTCAGCTCTGGAAGAAATATTTTCCTGATGAAGCTAATCTACATATGTATACATCACCCCAGAGATAGCATTCTAGCCTAGCTCAGCTCATCTCCAATATGTAATTTGTTTTCTTTTCCTTTTGTTCTTTTGCCACTAGTTTCCAGTATTTTGTGTTTCTCTATACAAGTAAGTTCTTTTTTTAATCAATAAACAAAATGTGCAGTGGGAGTCTCTTAGTTTCTGCTTCTAAATTCTCTTTTATTAATCGATGAACAAAATGTGCAGTGGGGTATCTCCTTCACATATTGGATTTACAGGTATGGGTTATGGATTTTCATAGTCAGATCCACCATACATAGTGGGTGCAAGTTTTTACCCATTAACATACACCGGGGTACAAAATCTATCTCATACTGACTCCTAAGTTTTTACCCATCCAATATTAAGTACCCTAAAGAGGCGTTTGGATCCCTTCATTTTGAAGGAATTAAAATCTATATAATGAGTTTGAAATTTGATATTTCACAATTTTTTCAAGCTCACAAATAAGCTTATCTCAAATTCATAGAGTGAGAGATGAAAATAGATTCTATAGATCATTGTGCTACATTTTTATTCTTCAACTTATAACACACTCTTTAACTCACTTCTCTACAATAGAAATACAACATACAAGTATGTCTCTTGTATACCTAACAACAAATATACAAATATATTTCATATACAGTTAATAACAATTATATTAACTTAATTAATCTATGTTTAAATTGTAATTCTCAAAATAAATTCAATTTCAAAGATCCAAACGGCTCATATTTTACCTGTTAGGTATCAAATACCCATTGCCATCTCTAACTGACACGTAGCAACCCATCGTGAGGTTTGCATGGATGTAATGATGTGGAGGCATATGGTGAGGTCTGTCGTGGCTATGTAAGCTTCTTGTTGCCAGTCAGTAAGATGCGAGTTCGTTAAAAAAAATGATGTGAGGCAAGCTCTCCATCTTAGCTGGATGCAAACCTATTAGAAATTGGGTAAATTTCTTATTAGCCATACAAAAAATTTGCAGTTCCTTATCAACCACTCGAAATTTTGAATTTCTTTGTCAATCACTAATGTTAACTTTCTTTCTTAATTCGCCACTCCTATACATTTGAGGACTTGAAAAAGACCTTTCTGCCCTTCTTTCAAATTTTTTTAAATTTTATCATTACTTATTTTAGTGCATGTTGTTTGGTTTTGGAGCATCTAAAATTTCACAAAAAAAAATTTACTTACAATTCAAATTCAAATTTTAAAATTTAATCTGAACTATTTTATTTTCTTTTAAGTTTGTGGGTCATAATGTAAATTTGTGAGATAAAATTGTTTATTGTAACAATTACTAAAATGGGAAATGAGAAAACTTAGTAAAAAAATAATTGAGCGGCAAACAAGTCTTTTTCGAGCATCTAATTGTATAAGAGTAGCGAATAAAGAAAGAAAGTTAATATTAGGGATTGATAAGGAAATTCAAAATTTTAAATGTCTAATAAGGAATAGAAAAAATTGATGGCTAAATAAGGAATTGACCCTTTGAAATTCAGTCACGGTTTTTTATTCAAAAAATTTAATTTTTTTAAAAAAGATTAAAAATTCAAAATTCGCTAAGTCTAGCCGGTAAGCCTAAAAAATTGAACAGATTAATTTGCAGTTTAACCAAATTTTATTAAATTTTAATTTTTAAATTTGTACTGTATTAGTTTTGGGCTTTTTCGACCGGTTCGTTCTACTCCATCATTAAGGTTATCCCGGGCTGGACAATACCTGGCCAATGGGCCGGCACGGCACAGGCTCAGTCGGGCTCGAGCCAACTCCGAGGTGGCCAGGCACGAGACGCTTAGTCAGGCCGGGCCGTGCCGACCCGTGGGCCGACCACTTAGGCCTAAGCACGGCACAGATGAGTTTACACAGGCCAGGTCGTGCATTTGGGCCCATCGGGCCAAGCCGGGCCGGCCCAAAGCAAAAAAAATAAAATATTTTTTGAGATATTATTTAAAAATTAATTATATAATATAAAAAATATAAATTTTAAATATAAATAGATCAAATTACATATATTTTAATATTAAATTTTAATAAAATGATAAACGGATCGAACGGGCCGTGCCGAGCCGTGCTCGAGCCGGGCCGAAAGTACCAAGCCTTGGGCCAGCCGATTTGGCCCGGCCCAATTGGCCAGGTATAGGCTGTACGTCTGCAAGAGAGAGAGGGCCGCCATAAGTCTTCCGCGTGCTCTGTTTTCGCTGGCGTTGTCTTTTTCCAGAATAGCAAGCAGAGGAAGAAGAGTCGCGGCAGCTTGCGTTGCGTGTCATGTTGTTCCGGCCATTTTTTTACTAGATTAGGTGTACACAGAATACCACGCTTCAATTGGTTAGACGAGCTACTTCCATAAAAGAGCTCAGCTCATAGATTATTTCACAAATTATTTTAGTCTTAATTAAATTTTAATTTAAAAATAAATAAAAATTTGGCTCGATCCCGTCCCGGTTAATGAAGCCCAGAGCATTTTAGCTGCGCGCATCACACCGCTGGCACCTCGCCACCGCAAACAACCCGTTCAATTCATGCCACAACAATCCTATCCTGCTTCAGCGCCGACCACAACTACTAAATTCTCGTTCCCGCGTAATCAGCCTATTCCCGTCACATGTGCAAGGCAAGTCCGGCGACTGCCACCACATTTGCTCCGTCGTCTCAAATTAACCAAATCAAATTCCATGGCCGGCAATTAATTTAAAAACGCAACAAAATGTTGCAGAAGTTCTCCCTGACAGTTGCCGGCATTATTTCCACACGCAGTAGCTGATGAAACCGCGCGCACGTTACAAAAAATCCTGTGAGGCGAACTCTCGCATCTTAGCTCGACGTCGGCAAGAGAGAGGTCGGCCAAACAGTTCGGTCACGGACGTGCTCTGTTTTCGCTCGCGTTCAGTCCTTTTCCAGAATATCAACCAGTGGAGGGAGAGTTTCTACAGCTTACCTCATCTTGTTCCAGTATTTTCCTTCTTTGCATGCATACAGAATACCACGCTTCCGCAGTCATTGGTTAGTCGAGCTAATTTGACTGCTACCTCCGTTTCAAAATATAAGCAATTTTAGGTTTGAATAAAGTCAAAATATTTTAATTTTTACTAATAATATTTAGAAAATCACATAATTTTTATAAAATCTTATTTCATAATAAATTCAAAAAATATATTTTTATATGATAAAATATTATTAATTATATATTATTAGTGGTCAAAGTGATAAAAGTTTGATTTTGACAAAACTTAAAAATGCTTATATTTTGGAATGGAGGAAGTAATAATGTGCTATGAAGCCTAACAGTTCTTTATGGTTTTGCAACAATCAGGTGATTTCACTTTAAAAATAGGAAGTACTATCTCTGTTTCAAAATATAAGCATTTCTACATTTAATTAAAGTCAAACTTTTTTATTACCTCTATTCTAAAATATAATCATTTCTAAGTTTGGATAGGGTCAAAATTTTTTAACTTTTACTAAAAATATCTAGAAAATTACATAATTTTTAATAAAAATATACTTTTACGAAAGCTTATTTTACGATGAATTCAAAAAATATTTTTTATAGGAGAAAACATTATAAATTCCATATTATTAAAAGTCAAAATGATAAAAGTTTGACTTTGACTAAACCTAAAAATACCTATATTTTAGAACGGAGGGAGTAACTCTTACCATTAATTATGAAGAATTTATGAATCATTATCATTTATACATAATTTATCATGAAATAAACTTTTATAATATGTAACTCATTATATTAGAAATTATTTAATTTTTACAATATTATTACTCAAAGATATTAGAGCATGACTTTGATCAAACCAAAAAATGCTTATATTTTGAAACAGATGGAGTAATTAGGTAGGGATGCAAGTAGGTACCTAATAAGTATTTATGGTTATTAGTATTTATGGGTTAATAATCTACTATAATATTCTACTACAACATAAGGTGAAACGGGGTTTTAATTCATTTTAGAAAGTTTTGCACCGACCTATTGAAGAAAAGCCGGAAAACTTGAATCCCTATAATTTGGTGATTGCAACAATTAGGTGATTTTACTTTAGAAAAAAAGTAAAAAAAAAGCTGCTGATATCACTACTGTATATGGCAAACACATGGTACTGGGAACAACAGTAATCGTCTCACGAAATTCTCTCATCTGTTCCCGCTTAGGGCATGTTCTGTTTGTATAGAATAGGAGAGGATTGGAGTGAAATGAAGTGAATTCAATCCACAACTAGATAGTAATGGATTTAATCCTCCTATAATCGCAGTGGTTTTTGTCGGTGCTCCGTACACCGACACAGTACTGGGGTACGGTATGCTTCTTCTTTGCCGATATGGCTAATCCACGATGATTTCAAGAATATAATCTGGTTTGGGTCACAACGAGGTGTAATACCTTATGTTTAAGAGTCAAAAATGATGAACTCGTGTATGATCGAGTGGTTTACAATCGCGAGCGGAAGGGGTCTCGCACGACCAGAGTCCCTAGCATGCCTATGTGAACGTGTATCGAATTTTATCAACTGCAGGAGTCCTCGACGGGCCTTTATACAGGGGTTGGACCGAAGTTACAAGGCGAGTGAAACGGGTGACTTTCTCTGACGGGTGAGGGCACTGGCATCTACGAGAATAATCTTCTGACAATTCCCTAACGCCTGACGGGCCTCTGGCACCAGCTGTCATCGTCTGTGTCCTTCGCCTGTCTCCTGTTCAGCACCGAGGGGGATAGAGGTTGCTTTACTGTGTTACTTTATCTCACTGCTTTCTCTGTACAGTGTCAAGAATCTTTATACTGGCAGAAGCTTGTCACGGGTCGATCATCTGACCCTGAGGTTGGAAAAATAAATCGGTTACTTGACCGTCGGTCGGCTAATCCTTGTCGTTACGCAGCTCCTGACCCACGGACCCACTGGAGTCGAGATGGCTTCTGTCTTTGAACGCGTCCGACCCTCTAAATTGGGTTTAATGAAAACTTGCGAGAATCTTTCTCCTAACCACGAGAAACTTGGGCCGACCGTCGTAGATGGGCCCTGTACTGTAGCTGTGCTGTCGAGTAACTTCGAGCCGTAGGTACTCGGATATATGAACCCGATAGATTTGAAAATATCCGAATAATATCTTTCGAAAAAAAATAATAACCGAATAAGCTCTTGAAGCCGAAAGCATCCCTCCGCTGGCACCTCGCCACCGCTAACCAACCGTTCATTTCATGCCACAACCATCATATCATCGGCTTCAGCTGGCCGACCATAGAAACTAAATTCTCGTTCCCGCGTAATCAGCTCGGTCCCGTCACATGCGCAAGCTAGCCGAGTCCGGTGACAGCCACCACATTTGCTCCGCCGTCTCAAAATAACCAAATCAAATCAATTCAAAATTAACAAAGCAACCAACCATGGCCAGCGACCAATTTAAAAACCGCACGAAAACAATGTCGCAGAAGTTCTTCGGCAGTTGCCGGCATTATTTCCACACGCGGTAGCCGGTAGCTGACGAAACCGCGCGCGCTTGGATTAGTCTAGTCCCCTACTTGCGCCCGTCAAATCCACTCGAGAGCCACGAAAGCTCCGTTCCTTGTCTTCTTCCAAACCGCTGGCTGCTAACCTCCTCTGGTTCCCTTCCCGGTTCCCGCACCTCTGCTCCGCCTGCCTGCCTGCCCGCCTGCGTCGACACCGCTCCGCCAGCGCGAGAGTTATACGTACGCGCGGCGCCATGGACCGGTCCAAGTCGTACGCGGGCGCCGGGCGCATGCAGATCGAGCCCTACTACTACGGCGGCGCGGGTGCTGGTGCCGCGGCGCGGCCGGACTTCCGGTCCTACTCCTACAGCGCCAGCGGCGGCGGGTCGTCGACGTACTCGTACTCGTATCAGTACGAGTTCGGCGGCGGCGCGGGCACGGAGGGGGCGGACCGGAGCGGCAAGTCGTCGTCGTCGTCGTCGAAGCGAGGGCGGTGGCTGGCGCTGGGCGGTCCCGACATGGACCGGAAGCGGCGCGTGGCGTCGTACAAGGCCTACGCCGTGGAGGGCCGCGTGAAAGGGTCCTTCCGCAAGAGCTTCAAGTGGATCAAGGACGGTTACTTCCGCCTCGTCTACGGGTGGTCGTGATGAACAACGACGACTCACAGGAGGATCTTTTCAGAGCCGGGGCTACGATGATGAACAACCGCTTCCGTTCCTTCTCCTCTCTTCTCGGCTTTGCATGCCCTCTTTGATTTGCTTGATGCTGCTCCTTCTCTTTTTCTTTTGAAACTTTTGGATTGATTTTGATGATGCTGTAAGAATTCGCTGTAACTGAAGAAGAAGACATACGATTGAGCCATCGCTATGCTGTGCTTGAATGAATCGATCAACTAACAAACGAACGCGTGATTCATCGGCCGATTCTTTGCTTAGTTCTAGCTCGTTAATTTCTCTGTTACTTGTGACGATCTGGGTTTACCATGCGTCTCAACTAATACCTCTCTGTTATTCCGATTAATTAGTGCGCGCTGATGCAAGGGTAGCTTGCGTGCGTGGATTGAGTCGGATTGCGTGCGTGGAAGGGCGATTGATGGATCAGCTGGGTTGGATATGACATGAGCAACGCCATTTTCTTTAATCGAGCTTACGTGGCAAATTTGTCTCTCTCTAAAAAAATATGGACGGATTGCAATGGCAGATTATTTTGGACAAAATTTAATTACTGACGGCGATCACTACCGGAAACTAGCTCTTTACCGAGTGCATTCGTGTTTGCCGTGTGCAATTCCTCGGACACTCGACAAAATGAATGTTTACTGAGTGTCACAACAACAACTCACGGCGTATAGAAAACACTCCCAAACTTTTTGTTTGCCGAGTGTCTGTGGTCCCCCACTCGGCAAACCTTTTGTTTGTCGAGTGTCAGGTACCGTGCACTCGGCAAAACTGACATCCATTTGCGACCGTTACGGTTTGCCGAGTGTCTACGTTTGACACTCGGCAAACATCGGCCCTTTACCGAGTGCAATTTTTTGATAATCGGTAAAAGTCTATTTTGCCAAGTGTATTCTCTGAACACTCAGCAAAAAGCTTTTTTGCTGAGTGTTTTTTCTGACACTCGACAAAAAAATTGATTTTTTTGCTCCTCTGCCTTCCTAACTTTTTTTCTACCCACATACTGTGTATGCTACTCCATGTTAAAATTTGGTACATTTTTTGATCTTTTTGCTATATTTAGTTAATTTATTTTATTTAATAAAATTTTTGGAGATAAGTCAAATTTGAACTGCAAGTGATTCGAATAATGCAATAACATGAATAAAAAAAATTAGATTCATGTTATTGAGTTTAATGTGAAGCCTTAACCGGGAAGTAATAGAAAATGTTGAATATGTTTGTCCACGAAACATGACTATAAATATGTGGCCGAATTGTTTTAAAATTGTATAAAAAACAAACAAAGTCTGAAAATCATGAGATTTGTCAAGATCTCATAATATCATATGTGAAATATGTGATAAAAAATTGAGCGCGTTTCGCACAAGTTGTCACGTACGCTGCTTAGAAATCGAAACATCTCCAAACAATAATCTTACTCTTGCGAAGAATTCCTTGAGATTTAGAGTCAACGTAATGGTCGAGTTGAGGTTTCACTTCAAAACTTTTTGTATAGGAAATAACCAACATAGGTTTTCTTATGTGAAATTTTGGCGAATTTAGGGATCCGTTTGATAATTTTAATCAATTTACTACATTTATAGAGCTTTAATTCGTATAAATTGATTTTGAGTTACAACTGCATGAAATAATGGTCTAATATTCGTGCAAGCATCGAATATGCATTTTTGAGTGAATTTGACAAGGTATTTTCAAAGCACATTCGAATAAATTTAGTAAAACACATTATAGAAAAGAGGAGAAGAGTAAAATAAAAATACAGTTTGCCGAGTGTCAGCTAGTAGACACTCAGCAAACACATAGTTTGCCGAGTGCCGTTGGATGGACACTCGACAAACCAGGCGCTTTCAAAAAAGAATTACTCTATGTTTGCCGAGTGCCAGGATCCAGGCACTCGGCAAACTCGATCCGACACTCGGCAAAACGGATTCGGCACTCGGCAAAACGTCACGACACTCGGCAAAGATAAAGTTTAAGAAGGCTTCCGGCTGTCGGTCTGCCTCAGACACACGCACACACACCGCGCCC
>BCLG01000126.1:80063-91186 GCA_001602295.1 Zoysia matrella
CCTGTACCGGGCCCCGCCTCGCCGCACCCCGCCTCGGCCACGCCCGCTGCACCTCGAGCCGCCTCCGCCACCACTGCCGTGCCTCGGCCGCCTCAGGTGAATTTTCTTTCTTGTTATGGTTTTTGAACACGTACTTGGCGCGAGCAAAGTTGTGGTGGTGGTGCTAGTCTTCATGGCGCGAGCGAGGTGGTGATGGTAGTCGGTATGTCAAGAGCGAGGTGGTGGTGGTGACAGTTGCTATGTCGCGAGCGAGGCAGTGGTGGTGGTGGTAGTAGTTGCCATGACGAGCGTGGTGATGGTGGTGGTGGGTAGACGCTATGGTCACTATGACGCGAGTGAGGTGGTGGTGGTGGTGGAAAGGGAGGAGCAGTTGTGAAAGACAGTGTATTATATGCTCAACATTGAAGCTATTATTTTCCTTTTTTTTTGCAGGAGAGACTTAATTGCATCGTTCTTGGCTTGTCACTTTGCGGGACACAAGGTGAGACATAAAAGACATTTTTATCATATCATGTTCATAGATCATGTAACCTTGTAAGACGTCTCCCGTTCGAAACAGATACGGTTGGAAATATGCAGATCTTTGCATATCTATAACCGTATCTGTTTCGAATTGTCCACATTTTTTGAACAGTTCGAGGATGCGTAGATGGGGTTAGTTTCTATGGTCTACTCCTACTCGAGACAGTTTCAGCATCACCTCCTTGTTGTGAGCGGATACACAATCTCACTTGCAGGATGTGTATTCTAGTCACAGTAGGGAGGTGCTGCCGAAATTCTGTCTCGAATAGAAGTAGAGCATAGAAACTAACCTCATCTACGCATCCTCGGGTGGGATTAGGACCTATCTTCACCTATTAGATAGTACAAACGTCGTGTAGATGCAATTGATTTTTATATCACTCGTTGATATGTTAGAGGATGGATGACCGTGCGTGGATGTACACGGGACGCTCAAGTCAGGGTTTGTTGACCGATGAATGGATTGAGAAGACCGATGCTTTCCTAGAACTAGCATTTTCCAAGGTTAAAGGAGCACCAGTCACTTGGTGTCCTTGCAGCAGATGTGCTAACATACGTCGACAAACAAAGGTGGCAATGAGTAAACATCTTTGCAAGAATGGATTTACGGTAGATTACACCCGGTGGATCTACCATGGTGAATCCAATCGTATGAGAGACGAGGTTGTGAGACAACGTGTCAAGGATTATGTTGCTGATGGCGGGGTAGGAGACATGTTAAATGACTATCATGAAGCATATTTCGCTGAAGGAGGTAGGGAGGAGGAGCCAGAGGCAACCGTAAAGGCGTATTACGACATGTTGACTGTGGCACAGAAACCCTTTCATGGTCGAACAAAGGTTTCTCAACTGGATGCCATTGGACGCCTAATGGCCGTAAAGTCCTAGTTTAGCCTGAGTCGAGACGCATTCGATGTTATGTTGACAGTTTTTGGTAGCAGGCTTTCTGAAGATCACATTCTGCCAAATAACATGTATGAGGCACGAAAAATCCTTCGTGCACTTAAGATGCCATATGAGCAGATACATGTTTGTCCGAAGAGGTACATCTTATTTAGGAAAGAACACGCGGAAGCAAAGTACTGTGCAAAGTGTGGATCCTCTAGGTTCCTGGAGGTAGACTCTGGTGATGGTCATAAGAGGTAGCTCGCGGTACCCGTGAAAATCTTGCGGTACCTTCCGTTCATATCGAGGATCCAACGGCTATACATGACCGAGGAATCTACGAAACAGATGACGTGGCATAAAAATAGACGTCGATATAATTCTGAGAAGCTAGTACATCCTTCTGATGGTGAAGCATGGACCCATTTTGATGTGATTCATCGTGACAAAGCTTTAGAGGCTCGAAATGTACGTATTGCGCTGGCAACAGATGGGTTCAATCCTTATGGAATGATGGCTGCCCCATATACTTGTTGGCCCGTGTTCGTCATCCCTCTCAATTTACCTCCGGGCGTCCTCTTCCAACGACAGAACATATTCTTGTCGTTGATAATTCTTGAACACCTGGGGGATAAAATGAGTGTGTTCATGGAGCCTGTGATTGATGATTTGCTCTATGCTTGGGAGGAAAGGGTGTGGACGTATGATCGAGCTACAAAGAGAAACTTTAAAATGCATGTTTGGTACCACTACTCCCTGCATGACTTCTCGGCGTATGGGATATTCTGTGGTTGGTGTGTTCACGGGAAGTTCTCATGTCCAGTATGCAAGGCAGCTCTGCTGTTCATTTGGTTGAAGAAGGGTGGCAAGTATTCTTCGTTAGACAAACATCGACAATTCCTCCCTCTTGACCATCCATTCAGACGAGACATCAAGAACTTTACGAAAGGTGTCGTAGTTACAGAGCCTGCACCGCAGATGATGACAGGTGCCGCACTTCGTGCTCAAATAGATGCTCTCGAGGTCAGTGCACAACAAGGTGGTTTTGTGGGATATGGTGAGCAACATGCCTGGACTCAGATGTCGGGCTTATGGAGGCTCTCCTATTTTAATGACCTTCTACTTCCACATAATATTGATGTAATGCACACTGAAAAGAATATTACCGAGGCTCTTTGGGCAACAATCATGGACATTCCTGATAAGACAAAAGAAAACGTTAAGGCTAGATTGGATCTGGCAATGTTATGCGATAGACCAAAGCAAGAAATGGCGCCTCCTAGAGGCGGCAAGTCATGGAGCAAGCCTAAGGCCGAATTCGTTCTGAAGAGGCCACAAAGGAGGGAAGTACTAAAATGGTTTCAAACTTTAATGTTCCCTGATGGGTATGCATCGAATATGATGAGGGGAGTGAACTTATCTACTATGCGAATCAATGGGCTAAAGAGTCATGACTGCCACATATGGCTTGAGCGGCTTCTTCCGGTGATGGTTCGAGGCTATGTCCCTGAGCACGTCTGGCTAGTGCTGACAGAGTTGAGCAATTTCTTTCCTCAGCTTTGTGCTAAGGAGTTATCTCGAACCGTGATTGCAGACATCGAGAGAATGGCACCTGTGTTGCTCTGTAAGTTGGAGAAGATCTTTCCACCTGGCTTTTTCAATCCGATGCAGCATTTGATTTTGCACCTCTCGTACGAGGCACGAATGGGGGGGCCTGTGTAGGGCCGTTGGTGCTATTCAATTGAGAGATGTCAAAAGGTTCTTCGAACTAAATGTAAAAATAAATATAAAATTGAAGCTTCCATTGCAGAGGCATACATTCTGGAGGAGGTGTCAAACTTCACAACAAAATACTATTGTGACGACCTTCCTAACGTGCATAACCCAACCGCTCGTTATAATGCGAGCGAAGACGAATCGAACCTCAGCATTTTTCGAGGGCAACTCAAAAGTGCAAGTGATGAGACTCATAAGACTTTGAAGCATGAAGAGTGGCGCAATATTATGGTATATGTGTTGACCAATCTTTCCGAAGTGGAGCCGTACATGCAAGAATTTCATCATCAATTCTAGCGTGAATCAAGAGAACCTACCCCGCATGAAGCTGAGACACTTCTTAGACAGGGTGCGGGAAATAGAATGCCCGATTTCATGTCTTGGTTTAAACATAAGGTACTGTCCAATTTACCTCGTACTTAGTTTGACATTACAAGTTGCTCGTATGTGTAAATAATACAAAGAACTATCTTGATTTATCTCGCAAGGCCAAACCGATGCGTCTATGAGTGCCGAGTTGAGATAGGTCGCCGACGGCTGTGCCTGTAGGGTCAGATCATTTATCGGTTATGACGTGAATGGATATCGCTTTCACACAACAAAACATAAGCATAGTCGGCCCAAGCGAAGAACGACAAATATTGGAGTTTTTACGCAAGGCCTTGATGGGGTCGAGTATTATGGAAGAATTGAAGAAATATATGAACTCACGTTTCATGGTTGCAAACCTCTTAATCCTGTCAATTCAAATGCCATTGGTTTGATCCTGCAGTAGTGAGACGGAACCCTAATCTTGGATTAGTCAAAATTCGACAATCATCCGTCTTACCAGGAGACGATGTCTATATTGTGGCTCAACAGGCCACACAAGTTTATTATCTCTCTTACCCGTGCCAAACCAATGACCGTCTTAGGGGTTGGGATGTTGTGTACAAGGTATCTCCACACGGTAAATTATCGGTCCCAAACAATGAAGATTACAACACATATGATGGAGAGTTCTTTCAAGAAAATGGGCTAGAAGGTACTTTTGAGATAGACCTAACCGAAGCAATCGGAATGAAAGTAGACAATGAAAGGGCTATCGATGAGGACGCTGGAGACGAGGTTCATAATGTGAAGGACTTAGAATTAATTAAGCGACATTTAGGCAATGACAGTGATGACACCATTCCTCCTTCGAAGCTTGGGCACGATTATATTGACATTGGTGATAGTGATGATGAGACTTATGATCCAGCTAATTCCAATCATAATGATTATTTTTAATATATGTATGATCTGTACTAATAATTAATTTTTGTTTTTTAATACTAGTTCATTTTTTAATTTTCTTTTTTGCATCTTATTCTAAATACATTTTGTTTATCTGTGCTGATTGGTTTACTTTTTTTTATTGCAGGTGATTGGGCAAAGATGGTTGGCGGTTTCAGAAAGGTAAAATCGCTGTACAAAAGAGGTTCTGATGCAGCTGAGGGGTCCAGCAAAGGTCAAGGAAAGGGTGAAGACAGAGGTCGAGGGAGAGACAAGGCACCTATAGCTCCACCGTCGCCTGTACCACCATCGTCACCCGAGGAGGACGAGCAGGAAGAGGAGCACGACCAGGATGAGGAGTAGGTGGAGCAAAAGCAAGATGAGGAGCAGGAGCAGGATGATGAGCAGGAGGAGCAGGAGGAGGCGACATTGGGTTCAACTTCCTCTGGAACGTTGGGTGTCTGGTTGCGAGGTCCCTTTACCCTCCCGACCCGACCGATACCTCGTGAGAGACGCCCGCTGATTCGGCCCACTAGTGCTAGGTAAGTTACTTAATAAATTGTTATTTATTTTTCATTTGATATGTTGAAAATCACAATAGAAACTAATGATTTATCTTAATCACTTGGGCAGAGGTTGGATGCTTGTGGCTGTAGGTGATCATAAACGCCATGTTAATGGCATCCTTGGTATTTTGTGCAGGCTACACTTTCTGAGTCTGGTTGCGTATGGCGGAGGGCATGAGCCGGTGTACACATGGGACCACTACATTGCCTTTCCCGATGTACCAGATCGGGATGGCAGGGTCTTTCGCAATAAGGCGGAGCGGGTGACGGCTGAGCTGTGGGTAAGTATTCCTCGTATTACATTTAGTTTTTATTTGACATTGCTAAATAATGACTGGATACATCGTGTCTATATGCAGGATTTCTTCAGATGTCAGGACGGATACGAGGCTAAGGTGGCTGCTGTGGCTCATAAGGCCTGTGTCAAGCTCGTCAAGGATATGCATTACGAGGCTCACATCCAAGCCATTGTAACATACCATGCTACATACCTTGACACGAAGATCACCAAAACTCAAGCAAGCATCATGACGATGACTCGGAAAGAATACCTGCAGGTAAATATAAAACATTAATACTGCTTTTTTTTTAGATTTAGTACGCTTAATTTGATCTTCTTATATGTCACATACTTAATGACATGTAGGTGCCTCCGTGGTGGTGCGCCCAGCATATCCAGTGTTGGGAAGAGATAGTGAATAAGTGGTGCGCCGCCGAGTGGGAGGAGACGCACAACGCTTGCCGGGAGCGGCGTTCGATGACGCTAGTTGCACTACACTATCAAGGCAACCTAAGCCTCGACGAATACGCGGCTAGATGGGTACGCGAATTCATTTATTTATTATGACGCTCAATTCTGTATAATTTCTACTCATCTTGCTATTTTTTCGCAGTCTTGGTCATGTGGTGGCCAACCTTGCTCCCAGTTCAAGGCATGGGCTTTGGCCCACAAGGGCAAGGCGACGTCCGACATCGAGTACCACCCGGAGGACTCGCCCTCGGCGTATAGCAATGCGACCGTCCACGACCGCCTCAGTGAGTACATTGAGATGGCAAGAGAGGTTCATGGACAAGAGTACGATCCGAGCACCCAGGACCTTGATGGAGAAGTCGTCATGAGGGTAGGAGGCAAGAAGCACAGGCGGTACTGGATTGGGGACAGCACACTCGACACGGCCACCACTCCCACTCTCTCTCAGATTCGAGCTAGGAGCTCAAGTTCAAGCCCGGCCATACGCCCACGACCAGCCACTGCACAGTCTCGGATGGAGGCACTCCAGGTTACTTATATTTTATTTGTCGTTCTTTGATTTTTACATATATTTACTTTGTATTGTAATATTGAGGTGAAATATTATAGGCCGAGCTGGCAGAAGAGAGGAGTCTAAAGGAGGAGATGGCGGCGAGGATGGAGGTCGATCGGCAGAGGCAAGAGGCCGAGCGGCAGAGGATGAAGCATATGTTTCAATGGATGCAAAGTCTTAGCGAGAGGATGGGTCAACCTCTACCACCGGAGCTAATTCCTCCTCCACCTCCTCTTGTAACTACTCCTGTGAGTATGAATGTTTTAAGTTGTTTGTTTCTACTTTAAATCTTGTCTAACATATGTAATCTTTTCTTCTTTGTACAGAATCAATCGGCGGCATCGAATCAATCGCCTCATACGCCGCAGTGGCCTCGTAGTTGATCTGTGTGTGAAACTATCGGACTATATATGTGTGAAGCAAACTAATATGATATATGTTTAATGTATTTTGTGAGACTTGTTTATATAAACTGCCTATGATGTGATTTAAGTGTTTTTTTCTATATAAATTGCCTGTGATGTGATCTATATGTTTGTGGTTTATATAAACTGTCTGTGATGTAATATATGTGTGATTTAAGCTGATTTTAACATTTCGAAAACATATTATGCCGAGTGCCCCAGGTTTTGTCGAGTGTCTGGGTAAAAACATTCGGCAAAAACTTATCGTTTGCCGAGTGTTTTTACCCAGACACTCGGCAAAAGTTAAATCTTTAACGAGTGTCACGGTTCTGGCACTCGGCAAACATTAAGTCTTTACCAAGTGCCGTAAGCCTGGCACTCAGCAAACAAAAATGTTTGCCGAGTGTCGCATGCAGCCACTCGGCAAATTCTCCGTCACTGTTTTCTGTCCGTTCGGTCTATTTTTTTTTATGGAGAATCTAAAGGGCACTCGACAAAAAAAACACTCGGTAAACAGCTCTTTACCGTCAAAAGATAGACCGAGTGATCTATGCCGTGGATGGCACTCGGCAAACACTTTGCCGAGTGTTTTTGGCTTTTTACCGAGTGCTCTTGGCACTCGGCAAAAACGGACATTCCAGTAGTGGATTGGCCAAGCATGCATCGCCATGGGAACAAGAAGAAGCTCGGCCGTGTGCGTGGTCGATACAACGGCCAGTTGACCGGTAATGGTGTGTCCAACGATATCGACGCTCCTGTCGCACATGGACATGGATGGTGCTACTTACCTGAGCTAGTAGCTCTTTTTTTTTTTCTTTTTGTGATTGAGCTGGTAGCTCTTGACGACGACGAAATACAATTCCAATCGCTCTTTGAACAGGCATGGATCAGACAAAACAAGAATGCGTGGTTCTCTGGAATCTGTTGCCAACCACGGGGGTATCTCGTGGTAGACTGGTCTTAGCATTTTCCGCTAACAGGATTCTCGATGAGATATGTTGAATGAGATATGTTCCTCATTTAGGCTTTGGAATTTTTTTTAACCATACATTTTTTCTTGTTAAATTGAAGTGATTCCTGTGAAACTTTTACGTGTCCTGATAAATTCCTATGCTCAAAAGAGCTCTTAGTTTTACAATTTCATTCTCATGCCGCCTGTAACTATTGGGTTAGGGATGCTTTTAACGATGGGGCGACGGTCTGGATTGTTGGGAAACGCAGTCAGCCGGATCACTTTCCGTCTCGGATCGCAGCTTGGCTCTATCGGTTTGCACAAGAAGCGCATGATCCATATGATTCGTACGCGGAAAGAGGGCTCATCAAAAGTTTTCGCTAATCGCTTTTCATTAGTTCAAAGCAGAAAAGAAAATTTCCTACACTGTCTTTCTTTTGTTTCGAACTAGTCAAAAGTTGGCCTGCCTTTTCTTCAACATTACTACTCCTCTCTGTCCATAAATATAAGTATTTAAGCAAAAAGTCAAATTCAACCAACTTTAACTAATAATATCTAAAATTTTAAATAATATAAAGAGTTACATATTATAAAAGTGTATTTCATTAAAAATCTAGTAACATAATTTTTATATAATAAAATATCATTAATTTTCTATTATTAATAGTCAAAATTTGAAAAACAATTTGACTTTGATTAAATCTAAAAACGCTTATATTTATAGACAGAGAGAGTAGTAAATTACTCTCTCGAGTCCTACACTAATGTCGCTGTTAACTTCTAACTTTAACTTTGACTATTTATTTTATTTAATTTATTTATAAATATTATATATTCTATCTGATTTTAAAATATTGGTAACATTGACTTTTAAAATAACTTTGACTGTTCATTTTATTAAAAAATTATCTAAATATATAAATTTATTAATTATATTTCAAACATCACTAATAATAAAAAAAATTGCAATAAAATATATTATAGTTACCATACTTTTTAAATAAAATGAAAAGTTAAAATTGATCTAAAAAGTCAACAGCGTCAAAATTTTAAAATCAGAGTCATTAGTTTGTTATAATTTATTTTATTATAAAAGTTATTTGAATCACAACTTATAATTTTATAAATTTAAAATAATTTTTTAATAAAATAAATAGTCAATGTTAATGCTAGAAGTTAAATAAAAAATAACAATTTAGATTATATAGAACGGAGATAATACATTTTTTTAAATATGTGAATGACGAAAATAAAAGGGAAATAATGGGGCACAATAGTTAGCCCAGAACAATTGGGCTTGAGTAGACTCCAAGACGGCCCATTTCGCAAACCGAGCCCATATAAACCCTGGTGCAGGCCCACAAAACAGGCGTAACCGTCACCACAGTACCGGCGGCGCGGCGTCTATTTCCTCCGTGTCCGCCGTTGCCGGTGTCGTGTCGCGTCGGCTTCTCTGAGTCTCCCTCTCCCCTCGGCGAGCGATCGGGAGGGAATCAGGATGGCCTCCCTCCATTCCGGACCCCCCGAACCCGCCGCCGACGGCGACGCGCCCTCAGGTACCCCTCGCCCTCCATCCCCCGGCTGCTTCCATGGTTCCTCTCCAGGCTTAACCCCGCTGCCGCGTAGATTGTGGGCGGGGGTTTGGCCGTCCAGCGATCCGGCTTCCCCGGCGCCTCGTTCCCCTTCGGATTCGTGCTCAGTGCTGCACCTGAGCGCGTAGAAGTATGTATGCCCGCGCTCTCCCCAGCCCACTGCGGCTGCCCGAGCGCGCGGCCGCTTTGGTGTAGCCTCGTCTTAGGGTTCTGGAAGATCTCTTGGTCGTTGACTGGTTTCGTCCAAGTTTCTAGCCCGCTTTGTTGGTTTGAGCTGTTCGCCCCGTGGTTTTAGTCCTAGGGCTTTAGGGCTGCTAATAAAGTTGGAACGAAAATGCTCCTCCCTTTGCTTGTGCATTTTGCTGTTTCATGGGGATCGCTCAAGTGACATGGATTGTGGCTGAATTTCACCACGATTTTCGATGGGTTGTGCCAGTTGTTCCAAAATGCAATTCTTGTGCTGTTTGAGGACGTAATCAACTCCATCATGAGCTGTGCGGGATGTCTGATATCCTGATAATCTGTGCTTTAATATACTGCCGATTGGCTCTTGCTGCTGCCATTCAAACTTGCTTCTTTAGATTTTTGTAGTGAACTGATGATGCATTGTGTCGGACGATAGTATGTACCTGCTATTTGTGCTGCTGTCGGTGCTGGTAGTATATACCTGCTCTGATAATTAAAAAGTGAGTAAATTTCACAAAACTACAGGAATTTTACCTATATTATCACAAAACTACAGATTTAAGTTATAGTTTCAAAAAACTACAGATTTGATACAGTAATTTCAGTAACATATGTATAGAATCTGCAGTTGTGTGATAAATTGAACGCAAAATCTGTAGTTTTGTGATAATTTAGATACAAAACCTGTAGTTTTGTGATAATTAGATACAAAATCAGTTGTTTTCTGAACCTATGGTTTAAATCTGTAGTTTTGTGATAATATAGGTAAAATTCCTGTAGTTTTGTGAAATTTACTCCTTTAAAAGTGGAATTGGTTGCATCTGCTTGTGCTCTGAGAGATTTGTATGTGTCAGTATGGCATATCATCATATCTTGGTTTCATGTCACTTACTGTTCAACATGCATAACTCAATATACTGCTAGTTTTGCATTTGCTGACCGCTAATGGACAGGTTTGCTGCAATCGTTTGAGTTATTTTGCAGATAACTCAGAATTGCCATCTCCACCCTATCATATTGTCACCAAACCTGGTCAACTCCCAATTGAGTTCCTGGAACCCTCAGCTGACCGGAAGTTGGTAATTGGATTTGACTGCGAAGGTGTTGATCTCTGCCGTAATGGTGCTCTCTGTATCATGCAGGTGAGCTGAACTTGAGTTAGGGCAGCATGACATGTTTGTATCACAAACCTCTTTTAATATCATAATGGTGAAGAGTGCAGGTTTCTAATATCCAAAGGTTCTGGCATCCCCATTGGCAAATACACCATGTTGTAATGTTTGAATGGGAAAAAATGTAACGTTGCACAAGAAAGAATATGTTAATTTGCAAAAGTACAAAATCAAATCATTCTAAATGTCTACTAGTATTAATCTGGCTTTTTCCATCATGCGCTATTTTTACCCGTTGTGTTTCTTGAATCTCCATATCAAAGATAAAAATAGAGTTGAACTGTCAAGGGCGTTGGCGCCCAAGACGGCGGGACCTTGGCTACGTAGTTCGTAGCCTCGGCTGGAAGGGGCGACGGGGTTGTTGCCCGGCTGCCCTATGTTGGGAGGGAGGTGAGATTGAGAGAAGAGAGGAGGATAGGAATTGTAATTCTTGATTGCCTTTCAACGTACTGGATACATGGCCTATATAGGCATTGATTCAACTAACAAAGGAAACTAATCTCCCTAATT
>BCLG01000126.1:91196-106484 GCA_001602295.1 Zoysia matrella
GTGTCTGGGGCAAGGCCGGCGGTGAAAGCGGTGGCGCGCCGACGAACTTCTTGAGCAGGCCGACGTGGAAGACGTCGTGGATCCGGGCACGTGGCGGCAGCTCGAGGCGGTAAGCGACCTTGTTGATGATGGCGGTCACACGATACGGCCCATAGAAACGAGGCTTGAGCTTGCCAGTCGACGAAGCGTGGATCGACGTTGGTAGACGCGGCCCCACATGACATGAACTTTCACTGGTGAACTTATCTGTATTACATAAATGATTTTTATGGAATTTTGAACCATTGTACTAACGTGCTGAATCAATATTATTCTCACTAAAGTCCCCAACCAGTTTCTCTTTTTAGTAGATTGAAACTCCAGTATCATATTGTTCTACTTCTGGTTGTTACCCTTTTGAAGTAGGATGAACCTTGACTCTAATTCTGCTTGAAATACCTGCTTATTACCTTCAAATACCGCCACAGCATCTTATATCCTAATTTATGCATATGGATGAATGTGCATCTTGCTTTTATCCAACTTACGTTAGCATGCATTGTCTTGTAACGGCAATTTGTGTTTTCAATCTCTTTTTTGTGATGGTAAACTAAGATAGTTCTTATGGTTATCTTTATCTTTCAGCTTGGCTTTCCTGATGCTGTTTACTTAGTTGATGCTATTGAGGGCGGAAAAGAACTCATTGAAGCTTGTAAACCAGCACTTGAGTCTAACCATATCATCAAAGTTATCCATGATTGTAAAAGAGACAGTGAGGTACTTCTATTTGGTTAATTTTTCTAACCTACTCGATACCCTTCTTTATTGAATGACTAACTTGTCTGGGGTTATTGTGCTTTGCAGGCTTTGTATTTTCAGTTTGGCATCAAATTGCACAATGTGATGGATACACAGGTAATAACCATATGTACTAGACATATGCATGTATTCCTGTAATGGAGCAGGATTCATCAAGCAACTAATTTTAACAGTAGAGTTATTTCTTGCTGTATGCAAATATTATGATTTCTTTTACTTTTACAAAAAATAAGAAATATTCAAGAAATGCCATGATCTTTTTTTTGTAGAAGGCAGATTTCTTTCTTGCTATATTTGATATCATTTACTCTGCAGATGGCAGATTATAGTTGCATTCTCTGACCTTACTTCCATAGTGATCTTTTTGTAATATTGATAAAACTTCAGATGTTCTGTTTGTTCTTCACAATTTCACAAATCATAATAAATGGGCTTCAGTTTCCACTATCTTGTGCAGATTGCTTATTCTCTGATAGAAGAGCAGGAAGGGAAAAAGCGAGCATGTGATGCTTACATATCTTTCGTCGGCCTTCTTGCTGATCCACGTTATTGTGGTACCTGCTGTACTTAATTCATTCAAATTTCATTTTCTTTAATGAATGGCAGCATACCATTTTATGTTGTTTCCTGGGTAGATTTTGTTCACAACAAAGTCCATGTTATACTCTGAAAACTAAAGAACCACATTACAAATTTGAATTTTCTGCAGCTAGTGCTTAACCTTGAGCCAGGGGAGTTCATGTTAGTGGGTGAACACAATCATTGTTGACATGACTAAGTGATTTGGTATTCTTGTCTTGTGGTGGACATAGACTTTTCTTATCATATATTTAGTGTGTATGATTGGAATAGTCTGTTTGCATATATAACAAATTGAAATGATGTTTTTACCTCCTAATACTTATTTGCAAATACTTTGAAATTTGAAATTTGTAGAATTTGGCCATGATGTGATGTATTTGAAGGTCTGAGGTTTGGAATGATGAGGTTAATGGTTTATATTTCAATGTTAATGGAATATCACAATTAGTCATTGAACAGTTTGAACTGTGTGGTTAGTGTGACGACATACTAAAGTTTTGTATCTAGTAAAAAATATTTTTATTTCTTGGAACTTTCTGTCGCATCGATATTTTTCAGTAGCAGCTAGCCTTGGAGTTGTCGCAGCTAGTCAGTTATCACTTGGCATGGTAACAAGACGACAAATAACACCGAATTATGGTGCTTGTCAGCTTGTGAGCCAATTATGGTTTATTTGGTTGTTTTGACTGAGTGCTAATCTTGGCACCGTTATCGAGCTGAATAGCTAATAAAAATGATTACACAAGTCTGTTTTCTATAATTAATATAATAGTATGGCTCCATCAATCATTTGGCTTATAGTCTGATGCTGCTTCGTAATATTGATTACTCTTGCCCTTTATTCACTGTGATGTTTAGTCGATGTGTGGACTTCACTTGATATTTTATATCTTTATTGTTTGATTCTCCATATGGTGTGATACTGTGGTACTGCTTTATGTAGGCATACCATATCCTGAAAAAGAAGAAGTCCGTATCCTTCTAAGGCAGGTTAGCAACCTGTGATGAAAGCTATTGAAAACATATGTAGAACATTATTTACATTATTGTTGCTGATGCTGATGGTCTGAAATATTGTGTTCGTTTCTCTGATGTATTGCATAGCATTGGATGTTATATTTTTTTATACTATTATTTCTGGAGGAGAGCTGACAATGGTAATTGTTGGAATTCAGGATCCAAACTTTTGGAAGATTAGGCCCTTGTCTGATATGATGGTTCGAGCAGCCGCAGATGATGTCCGCTTCCTTCTCAACATACATGAGAAAATGATGGAGAAGTTAAGCAAAATATCCTTATGGCGACTGTCAGTTCGCAGTGAGCTATACTGTAGGTGCTTTTGCATAAACGACAACCAGCATGCTGATTGGCCACCTTTTCCTTCTGTTCCTGGTCAGTGCATCTTATGTTTTCTACCCTTCTATTTGAACTTAAGGTGTTTGTATTGTCATAACAAATCTATTTTATGTATAGCTTTGAGCCTTTTAAATGTAAAGTGACTTGTTGTATGGTTGATAGTAGGGATGCACAAATTAGTTTACACACCCCTTTATGAAAATTGCTTGTTGTGGCATGCAGAGGCGTACACGGCAGCGAACAACCAGCAGTGAAGGCAGCAGGTTGCTAGATCTATCCAGTTTCACATAGTTGGCAAAATTGACGTATGAATTGAAAATTTTAGAACTAGCTGAGCCCTAGATATAAGCCTTGTTAACCTGGCAAAGATCTACATTGGATTCTGTTAGTACCTTGAACAAAGATTTCATCTTTATCAACTGAATGGATGAAAACTTCGTTGGTATTGCAGAGGAATTTTGCTGATTGAAATTTGTGACATGCAGTTGACGTTGAAGCTGATGTTTATCTTCCCGAAGTGGATATCCTGTCAGTCCTAGATGTTCCTCCTGGAAAAATGGGACGAGTCATTGGTAGAAAGGGATCATCGATTATGGCTGTGAAAGAATCTTGCAAGTAAATATCTTAAGATTATTTCTGTCCCATGCTCTATGCTGTTAGATGTTATTGATCTTGTATCTGTTTCCTGACTCCTCTTTTCAGTGTTGAAATCCATATCGGTGGTGCTAAGGGACCTCCAGACAGGGTAAGTTACTTAAGTTTCCAAGAACCTTATTCCCCGCAAACTTTGCTGTACTTGGTTGAGTAAATGAACTGCAATCGCCACAGTAGAGGAATCAACAAAAAGAGCATGATTTAGTGGTACATGTGAATACTGGTTCGATATGTATAGTTTGGCTAAGGTGATTGATGAGTAATGGATACTGTGGACCTGGTTTAGGCTTTGGATGCATATGAAACTTCTGTCCTATTATGCAATCCTATAAACGTGTACCCTCACCAGTTATATGCATCTCCAAGCCACAAGACCTGGTTAGAATGCAATTGCTGTCAAGAGAATAGTGTAGATGAGATCACACTAAGGGTTGTTCCTAGGGATGCAGATTTTCAAATTTGTGGGTTGGCCCACAACCCAAAAAATCTCCTAAATGAATTAGGATTTCATCCCACCTATACAAATTGATCACCGAAATATACTAGGAAGATAACACACAACTACCCATTGGGTACTCATTTGCATCCGTAGTTGTTCCTAAATTTGGAAGAAAGGGTGTTATAGTTTCTATTCTCTTCTGTTGATAAGCTCCAGTTACTGTGCAGTGACTGAAACCAGATGAGCATATAGTGTTAACTGTAACCTTATTCTTTTCGTGTTTAATGCAGGTGTTCATCATTGGACCTGTGAAGGAAACTAGGAAGGCCGAGGCCATTCTCAGAGGCCGGATGCTGGAGTTCTAGAGATCTGCTACCTTTCATGAGGCGGGCTTCAAATGCTTTATCTGTGGAAAAAGTTGGTATACAAAATTTCATGTGGCGCTATGTGTTGTCTGGATGTCGGGCCCTTGACATGTTACTCTTATGAGCCAAAATAAAGGAGTTGAAGGCAACTTGGTAGTGCTCTTCATGAGCTCCTGCCTATATCTGTGACTGTGCCATCAAGTTTATAGTTTGTGATGCTTAACTTGGTAGTCCTATATCTTTGGAGTTACATGGTGGCAATAGCTCTAATGGTGGCCTTTACCGTTTACAACATAGTATTATAGACTGAAGAGTGCCGATGTTATGGAAAACCACCAAATCGTGACTCCATCCAACCGCGAAATGAAGATGGCTGCGATAACAACTTTCTCTGACTTACCCAGGCTTGTCACATTTACAAGCGAATTCCCTTGTTAACTGCATGAGACGTTCATACGTGCTTCTAAACAGAATGGAAATATCTGAACCTTAAATTAGCCGTCAGATAAAATGGATTGCAGTAAACTGGCCTGGTGGAACAAGCAACATCCTCAAGTCACATCGTTAGGTCTTTGGAGAGCCCTAATTTTATAGGAATTGTATAGGAGTTTCACATGAATTACTTCAATTTCATTAAAAAAAATGTATGATTCAGGAAGTTTTCTCGCCGTCCAAAGGGGGCCTTAAGCTGTTTATAGCAATTGTTCACAAAAAAGTCAAACCATTTGTAAACGGAATTTTTCAGTGGGCATGTAACTGTAAAACTGCTAAAATCTATGAGGCTGTCACCCGACAACAACGGTACAAATTACAAGATCGTGGTCGTCGTCTGTACAGCTCTGGGCAAGGAACTGCATGTGCGGCCATTAGCTACTCTCGGGCTAGGTAGAACAGTGCGACAGTTTACCTTCAGAGATTAGCCTTTTTTAAACAAACTGTTCAGATAATTAAAACGGTTATATGTCATCGATCTTGCTGTGTGGAGAGAGACGGAAAATGACTACTCCCTACCGTATCAAATAGGAAGTCATTTTGAACAAGATTTTAGTCAAATATTAGGAATATAGATTACATATAATTTTTAATTTGTTAAATTTAAATACATAAAAATTATATGATTAAATTTGTTTTAAAAAGTACTTTCATGAAATTATAAATATGCCATTTTTTATATATACTTTTATAAAAAATAAAAGTACATTTAAGTTCTGTTTTAGAGACCGCGTTGTTGTTCAAATTAAACGACTTTCTTTTTTATACTGGAGAGAGCAGTGATCAACGGGTGAATGTGAACGGTTTTTAAGTTGTTCCCCAATGCAAGAAGGCTGCGCCACAAACTCTCTTTCCCTCCAGCCTGCTCTTGAATATGCTCTGGCCTTGTCGTCTACCGTTTGCAAGCATATGCTGGCACGCATAATAGATCGATCCTGTTGACAGAGAGAGAGAGGTTAGCTACAAATCTCACTCGTCTGTTTCTCTTCGGTGTATTCTCTGCTGACTAACTGGCTCCATAAACAGAACTGGTGAATTAGTTCGACGTACGTGTACCCAGCTACCTGCTACTGTTCGATGGACCGGTCAGGACATTCCGAAGCAGAAGCGGCCTTCTTTCTAATTGATCCATTGTTGTTTCCTCTCTTGTCATCACCTCATTGGAGAGGCACAGAGATGCTATGCAGCGTAAAGGCCGTCGCCGTGATCTCCTCCTTGTCTAATCCAGTATAACCAATAATGTAAGGTGTTTCTTTTATTATTTACAGTGCATGAACCACATGTTTATCTCATGCTTTGCGTGGGTACGTAAGTAAAAAGCAAGTCCTCCTATATATATCTAGGAATATAGGAGTACTGATCTAGTTGCTAGCACACTGATGAAACCTAGCATCAAACACTCCTCAAGAAGCTATTCTTAGTTACTACCAAAACACATGGATCTGAATATTTGAACCATACACACGTGTCATGTATGCGCATTGTATAGGCGACAAGAAGCAGTGGTGCTCATGCCTCAAATTGAAGATTCTATTGCCTGAAAAAAAGGTACTGTGATCGATACCTTTCCAACACTTAATAATGCTCAAATCATAGCAATACAGTTAGCTACACTTACTAGATGTACCTAATTTAATCTATGGCCGGTCAGAAATCCTTTTGCTCACTCCCCCTCCTCTCCTCTCATCAGGACGCTATTGTACCACTTCATGTTTGGGAGTAATACGTTTCCAAACAAATCTTGCCCTAAACGTGTAGAATACTCCCTCCGTTTCAAAATATAAGCATTTCTAGATTTAGTCAAAGTCAAACTTTTATCACTTTAACCATTAATAATGTATACTCCGTTCTTTAATTGATGTCGTCGTTGACTTTTAAATTCAACTTTGACCATTCCTCTTATTCAAAAATTTTGCTCGAATATGTAAAATTTTAGGTTGTGATTCAAATAACTCAAATGATAAATCAAATTACATCAAAATATATAAAATTTATCAAATTTTTTTAAATAAGACGAATGGTCAAAAAGTTGAATTTTAAAGTCAACGGCGACATCAATTAAATAACAGAGAGAGTACTTAACAATGTTTTATCATATAAAAATTATAATTTTTGAATTCATTATGAAATAAACTTTCATAAAAATACATTTCTATATTAAAAATTATGTAATTTTTTAAATAATCTTAGTAAAAGGTAAAATAATTTGACTTTATCTAAACATAAAATGCTTATATTTTAAACAGATGCGGTACTTATCATATAATTCAGTCCTAGCTATATGCCCCTATCTGCACAGGTCTACATATAGGTAGAGTGCTGACTGCAGAGTAAAGGCCCCAGCAGCAAGCTCGGGCTTATCTTTCAGAACTCAATTAAGGCCGTTTTTATTAGCCGATGCATACCAAAAAGAGTGATGCCGCATTGAAGGGGCAGCTGGGCTCTGCTGATGAGGAGCTTAGCCCAGGCAAAAGTGGGGCGTGCAAGTGTGAGGGCCATCTATAGTATACTGTTGTGCGTCTCAAAAACGGAGAGAGAGAGAGAGAGAGAGAGAGAGAGAGAGAGAGAGGTTAGCTACAAATCTCAATCTTGTGTGTTTCTCTTTGGTGTATTCTCTGCTGACTAATTGCCTCCATAAACAGAACTGGTGAATTAGTTCGACGTACGTGTACCCAGCTAAACCTGCTACTGTTCGATGGACCGGTCAGGACATTCCGAAGCAGCAGCGGCCTTCTTTCTAATTGATCCATTGTTGTCTCCTGTCTTGTCGTCACCTCATTGGAGAGGAACAGAGATGCTATGCAGTGTAAAGGCTGTCGTCGTCTCGATGTCTAATCCAGTATAACCAATACTGTAAGGTGTTTCTTTTATTATTTACAGTGCATTAACCACATGTTTATCTTAAGCTTTGCGTGGTAAGTAAAAAGCAAGTCCTCCTATATATATCTAGGAATATAGGAGTACTGATCTAGCTGCTATTACACTGATGAAACCTAGCATCAAACACTAATCAGGAAGCTGTTCTTGGTTACCAAATCGCATGGATCTGAATATTTGAACCATACACATACGGCACACACGCATGTGTCATGTATGCGCATTGTATAGGCGACAAGAGGCAGCGGTGCTCATGCCTCCAAAGATTCTATTGCCTGAAAAAAAAGGTACTGTGATCGATCCCTTTCCAACACTAAATCATGCTCAAATCATAGCAATGCAGCTAGCTACACTTACTAGATGTACCTAATTTAATCAATGCAAGAAATCCGTTTGCTCACTCCCCATCTTCTCCTCTCATCTGGAGGCTATTGTACCACTTCATGTTTGCATCCGATTCCAAACAAATCCTGCCCAAAGGTGTAGAGGTCATATAATTCAGCTCTAGCTATCTGCCCCTATCTGCACAGCCGCACAGGTCAACATAGGCAGAGTGCAGACGGCAGAATAAAGGCCCCAGCAGCAAGCTAGGGCTTATCTTTCAGAACCCAATTAAAGCCCTGTTTGTTTTCCCATTAGATTATATGATATATATTATAATCTCAATTTTTTATAATCTAAATTATTATCTAAAAATTATAATCTAGATTATAATCTGTACTTGTCTGTTTGACAACTCAGCTTATTTTCAACTTGGCAGGGATTGTGGGTCTTTTGAAGACTACAATAATCTCAAATAAGCACCTAATGACCAGCTTATTGGATTATAATAATTCAAACATGATATTAAAATAATATGATAAATAAGCTATCATGTTTGTTTACCTATATATATTATAATTTCTAGAGTATATAATCTAATAAATTATAATCTCAAACAAACAGGGCCTAAGGCTAGTTTTATTAGCCGATGCATACCAAAACGAGTGATGCGGCTTTGAAGGGGCAGCAGGGCTCTGCTGAAGAGCTTAACCTAAGCAAAAGTTCGTGTGTCAAGTGTGAGGGCCATTTATAATACTACATCCATTCCAAAATATAAAAATTTCTAGGTATAAATAAGGTCAGAATATTTTAATTTTTACCAATAATATCTAAAAAATTACATAATTTATAATATAAATATATAATTTTTATAAAAGTTTATTTAATGATGAATAAAAAATATATTTTTTATATGATAAAACATTATTAATAATATAATTAGTGATAAAAGTGATAAAGTTTGACTTTTACTAAACCTAGAAATGCTTATATTTTGTAAAGGAGGGAGTACACTGTTATAAGACCGTCTCATACTGTCACATCCAAAAAATCCTAAACCTAGAAAGAAAGGAGAGTTTTAAAATTTCATTTTTATGAACCTAGTTTTTAGGTCTTTTTAAAAAAAATTCCAAAATAAAACTAAACTAGAACAACATAGTAGAAAGGAAAATTTCAAAATTTAAAATTTGAACTTGCCCAGTGGTTGATTTTTCTTGTTTTGTGGTTTTTGATCTTTTTGGAGTTTATTTGCTTGCTGGTGGAGATTGGAATTCTTAAACCTTTAGCAAAATTTGGGGAAATTCGAATTCTCCGCGTGGGCCAAAATCCCCATTGGGCCAGCCTGCTTCTTTCGCGGCCCAACTCGTGCGCCCCACCAAGCAGAGCTCGGGCGCCACCTGACTGACGCCGCTGGGCACGTCGTGCTGTCCGCCGTCCGCAGCCAACGGACGTCGCCGTCTCGCCGCCGTTCTGTCGCCCTCCGGTCAGCCGCGCGCCCTCGGACTTCCGTAAGCGGTTTGGGCAAAACCGCGCGCCCGCACGACGCCATCAACCCCGTGCACCGCGCCCGCGCTGGACTTGCCCGATGGCCTGGTAGCACCCCTTGTAGCTGCCGCCGCCTAAAGAGACGCCGTCTAACGGAACCGTCGAGCTCGCCTGTCCCATTGGAATTCAATGCCGGCGCAATGACTCCTCACGCTGCCGGCTGGGTCGTGGAACGCTGCGACGCTCGCTGGCCGCACCTCACGCACCGGCGTGCCTCGGCACTCCCCCAGCACGCCATGAGGCATACCAGCTGTCCCGCAGCAGCTCCTGCTGGCCAGATGAGCAGGCCACGGCCTAAATTCTGCCCGTCGCGCCGATCGAGGTTTTCCTCGCCGCACCGGCTATAAAAAGCCTCCACAGCCGCTCGTCCGCACCCTTCGCGCCTCCGCCTGTCTTATAGGTCTCCTCTCCCTTGCATCCGTTTAGAATTAAGTGGCAATTTTAGCTTTTCCCCGCCGTCTTCCTCATGACCTGCCGCCGCATTTCACTGGCGCCAACCCAAATTGGGCCTCCGTTTGCACCCTACGGCCACCCTAGAGCACTGCCAGCACGCAAAGAAGCTTATCGAGCTTATCAAGCAGCCGCCGAGCACCCCTCTTCGCCGCTCGGCGTACTCCACCTCCGGCCGATCGTCGGGCCACGGTGCCGGGTCTCCAGGCACCGGCGCTAGCCCGGGTGAGGCCATGGGCACAACCACTGCACCTCGGGGATGCCCTCACGCCTAAAGAGGGGAGCTCCTCGGCAACCTTTTGCTCTCTCCACCTGAGCCGCTGCCGGCACCAGCACGACTCACGACTCACGGGCCGGCCACCGTGGCATCGTCTCAAGCCAAGCCGAGCGCGTCACGAGGCTCTTGGAGCCTGTGCACAGCTCCTCGCCTGAGGAGAGGTCTTTCGGTCGAGCCTTCACTCATCTCAACAGTGCCGCCCCTCCCGCGCACCTCTGGCGCGTCACCGCCGCCATTCCGGCTCACCGCCGTCCACAGCGAGCACCACACTGCCCTCCGCACACTAGGCACTCCCGAGGCACGCGAACACATGGCCCTAGCCCTGCCAATCAAGGCCCAGCAGGAGGCCGCACCGCCAGAGCACGCTGGAACGTGCAGCGCGCGCCCACGCCACCGCTGCAATTCCGGATTGCCGCCGGCCACAGCGAGCGCCGCACCGCACCCTCGCACCTAGGCACACCGGAAGCTTTGCCTCGCAAACACATGCACAGCCCCTGGCTGCGCTACATGCACGCGCATGGCACCGGGACACGCCGTTGTGTGCCCAGTGCGCGCCGGGATGCGCCTGTGTGCGCTCAGAATGAGCCAGTGCGTGCTCGGAATTCGCCAGAGCGCGTTTGGAACGCCCAGTGCGCGCCTTGGCATGCGCCCACGTGCCGAACAGTGAGCGCAGCCTTTGTCTCCGACCAATGGGCTGCGTGACACTGCGAGACGGCCGAACGCACATGTGCGCTTATGTTCACGTAGAGTTCGACCCTCAGTCTCATGTCCTTGGACATGGGCACAGTCACGGACAACGTGTCCACAAAACCCTGAACCTGTGTCTATGTGTCTACAGACACGTCACAGCTCACGGCCCACAATCCACAGACACATCACGATTCCACGTGTCCATGGATACATCACAACTCACAGGCCCACAATCCACAGACACGTCATGATCCCACGTGTCCACGAACACGTCACAGTTTTCATGTGTTCACATGTCCACGAACACATCACAGTTTCACAAATCCCCAATTCTAGACACCCGTGTGTCCAGAGGATTGGACACATGTCGGACTGTGAATCCATGGAAAACCCCCCGATTCTAGAGACCCAAGTGTCCAAGGGTCGTGGACATAAGCCAAACCTTGTGCCGACACAGCTTTTCTCACAGTCCGTCACAGCCACCTTGTCAGCCACTTTGCCGTCACGTCTTAGCTCCGATTAGAACCACCAACCTACCGTCAGAACCACCATCACGGCCCTACCATCCTAGGCTGTCCAAACTCCATGTTTCTGTTTGGTGCTTGTTTTATTTGTAGTTTTGTAGCTTTTCTTTTAGTAGACTAATTGTGATTGTTGTTTGTAGCTGAAAAAGAGCCCGAAGAGAAAGGAGAGCCCGAGGAGCCCGTGTTCGAAGAAGAGCCTGGGGACGCGGCTGAATGCAAGTCCTAACACCCTTTTAAACCACATTGAACCTATGTTTTATTGCCACATCCATAGAGCCTAATGCTTGCCCTTACTTTTTAAACTGAGTTAAAATGTTTTGTAGTTTTATATCTACTTGCTACTAGGTATTTATATTGATATCAGTTACTTGCTCTAGTTAATGTAAATTACCACCTTGCTAGCCATTGGCGACGCACCCTTTTTAACTATAGGTCTTCCGTCTTTAAATACTTTTAAAGAACGAAAGGTTGCCTTGATTAGTAGAATGCTTAAGACTCCAATTACAGTGTCTTGTACTACTACACCATACACCATTCAATTACAAAATGCATTAAAATGTGTTTGGTGGTGTGAGTGAAATAAAAAGGGGTGAGATTAATGCAACTAGTGCTAGGTGAAGAGGGATGATTTTGGTCATGGGGTGGGGCTCATAAGAGGTGATGGTGATAGGTATTTAGGCTTCGGTTTGGTCCACCTGCTGTGGACGAGTCCGCCACCCGTGCCATATAAGAGCCGGTTTATTAGCTCTCGATTTAGCAATTTTGTGCAACCACAGAATCCGACAAATGGGAGGGACTTACTCCCGCTATGTAGGTATTGCACATCGAGCCATTAGAAGGTTTGTAGGACACAAAGGGACAGGAGAAGGTTGTGAGATAACTCGCTGTCTGGCTTTTGACTATGTAATTGCCCGCATCATAGAACCGTAAGCCTACGGATATAGCCCCTGGTTTGGTAATACTCGGTGTAGTAGGGAATCAAGAAAACATATGGCTGTGGTAAATCTTCACGATCCAGCTTTGGAAATGTACTGACGCGTCATCAGAAAAGTGAAACCCCGATGGATAGCCCCTATGTACATCTTGAGTGGAATCTGTGGAAGCCTATGTGGTTGTGGGGTAAATGTTATGCAACTCTGTTGATCAAAAAAAGCATAACCTGTGGGTACAGTGTACAATCTCTGCAGAGTGTAAAATCTTTCCGGATAGACCGTTGTCACGATATTTGTATGCTATTGTTCAGACTAACATACGATTAGTTTTCTACACTATCCTTGGTGTGTAAGTGAGCGCAGACGCCCGTGTTTTGGAATGTGTTGGCTATGCGCCGAGACCCTGCATGGATGCGTGCTAGTGCCTGACTAAAGTTTGAGAACTGCTGGAAGGAGTGAAAACTTTTCTCAGGTTCACCCTACTAAAAGATGATAAAAATTGTTTTCCATCCTGCTTTAAAAAACCTTTCCATTAGGAAGCCTCGGCATAAAAATTTATTTTTCGCAAAACTTAAACCTTAAGCCTTTCTTTGCTTTGCCCTTCGTATACCTTATCCCTCCATACTGTTAGGGCTTGTTGAGTACTTCTGTATTTACTCTATCTCTTGCTGTTGTTGTTTAGAGGACGAAGATGACGAGGATGATGCCGAATATGAAGATTAGAAGTCTCACCCTTCGCTTGAGTGTTGTCTGTGGTTTGCTAGTAGTCGTTAAGTAGGTGTGATATTTGAATAAAAGTCGTTGCGCCGGCTTGTTGGTTGTAATATAAGTTATGTTTGTTAGACCTTTTCGAAGACATGTAGTACTTCAGACTCATATGTGTAATAATATCACTTTGTTGTTGATATGCGTACTAACTATCGGTCCAGAGATTGATATAGGAGGCACAAGGACTCACCTTCATGTAAGAAGGTCTTACACATACTAGCTATGTCTCTAAATATAAGCATTTTTAAGTTTAATTAGAATCAAAGTTTTTTAACTTTGATCATTAATAATAATAGATTAATGATAGTTTATCATATATAGATTATGTTACTAGATTCTTAATGAAATAGACTTTTATAATAATATGCAACTTTTTATATTAGAAATTATTTAAATTTCTAAATATTATTAGTCAAAATTGATAAAAATTTATTTTGACCATACCCAAAAATTCTTATATTTGTGGGACCGATGGAGTACAAGTTTGTATATTCATTCTTTGGCTTCTTGGGTGGCCCCCTGCAGCCTTTTGCTAGAGGAGCACACTGCATGCACGACACAGACACAGGCTGAGAGAGAGAGAGAGAGAGAGAGAGAGAGAGAATCTTGTCTTATTGCTTTCTTTGATCCACCTCCATTTGCAGCGGCAGGCCGCAGGGCTCTCCCCTCATCTCACCTCTTCCGACCTCTCGAACCGGTATAAGTTTAACGCATGCATGAGTGCTCTTTCTTCAGTACTGCTACTGCCCCCAACTGGCTACCAGAGCAGCTACCGATAGCCTAGCTACCGGAGTGGAGTATTGGTAGAAAAACGTACGGATCGATCTGTGCCGCATTTATCAAGGTCTGTTGCAGTGTATCATGCGTCTGTGCAAGTTCTTCATTGTTCGATTTAATGGCTTTCTTCTTTCAGCTTGGATGGTTGCATTCATGTCCCAACCTCCTCGTGACAACAGTCAGATCAGATGAGCTCCTGCATATATTGCTAACTTGCTGCATATTGTTTCTTGATCATAGGTTTTATTGATCATCACATTATGGATCATAACTTCAGTGACATGGTCGTGAGCGAGAGCTCGTGGAGTGGTTGCTGTGATGGCAGTAACGGAGTCTTCTACGGGTGCAACATGAGCGTGCTGGAGAGGCTGGTGCTGGACGAGGCGTTGGCGGCGGCGATCCTAGAGTTGCAGCAGCAGGGCATCCCGGCCGCCGCGCGGCCCGCGCCCAAGGTGCCCGGTAGTGGTGGCGTCGGGGACTCCGCTGCCTTCCCCACGATGGCGACGCCAACGCTCGAGTACGCGGACGTTGACGTGGATGTCCTGCAGCGACAGCAGCAGCATCGCCATCAGGACGCGACAGGGATGGCGGCCGACTACGACCTCACACCAGCAAAAGCCGCTGTCGTCGCAGTAACTTCCGCATTCACAAATTTCACATGCGCCGCGCTGGGTGATGGATGTCGTCTCGGTGATCCGCCAGTCTTGTTGTGTGGCAACGAAACCTCCATCACAACAACCGCTTCGATGGCCATGACGGTGACGACGACGAGCCAGCGGTGTGAAGAAGGCAGAGACGGCGGTGGCAGAAAGCAACGCCGACCGAGCCGGAAGCGGATGGCGGCCGACACAGCCTCAGCTGCGCCCACGCAGGAGAGCTCTCTGTACAGCCTCCTGGCGTCCACCACCCCCGGCGATGGCGGCATCCAGATAACCTTCAGCTCGAGCGCTCCCGCTGCTGGCAATAAGAGGTCGAAGCCGTCGCTAAGCAGCGGCTCGTCGAGCATTAGCTTCGACGGCCGGAACGCCGGCGGCGAGGACCCTGCGTACGAGCCGGACAGGGAGGCGCTGGCGCAGGTGAAGGAGATGATCTACCGCGCGGCGGCGATGCGCCCGGTGTCCCTCGGCTCCGAGCTGGAGCAAGCCAGCGAGCGGCCGCACCGGCGTAACGTCCGTATCTCCTCGGATCCTCAGTCGGTAGCCGCGCGGCAGCGGCGGGAGCGCATCAGCGAGCGCCTCCGCTTGCTGCAGAAGCTCGTTCCTGGCGGCGCAAAGATGGACACGGCATCCATGCTGGACGAGGCCGCGAATTACCTACGCTTCCTCAAGTCTCAGGTCAGGGATCTGCAAACCCTAGACCGCAGGAATTATGGGGACACAAACGTGAACAGCACCACAATGACTGGGCCAATGAGCTACTCCAACAACGATTCCATCGTGCC
>BCLG01000126.1:106494-156318 GCA_001602295.1 Zoysia matrella
TGCTGCAGAAGCTCGTTCCTGGCGGCGCAAAGATGGACACGGCATCCATGCTGGACGAGGCCGCGAATTACCTACGCTTCCTCAAGTCTCAGGTCAGGGATCTGCAAACCCTAGACCGCAGGAATTATGGGGACACAAACGTGAACAGCACCACAATGACTGGGCCAATGAGCTACTCCAACAACGATTCCATCGTGCCTGCCTTCGCATCCTGGCAATAGAAACTCTACGAGGAGCAGGTGGTGGTGGTGGTGTTGAGCACAGATTTATTGATTTAGTGATGACAGCAGAGTCGAGACTTGCAAGCAAGCATGCACGCTGTTTTTAACTTGTTATGCTTGTCCAGTGTGATGTGGCCATGTTATGATAACTTCATCATTGTTAGCTCAAAGACTAGAGCACGGTGATGATCATCATATCATCGATGAAATCCGATAAATGGTCTCAGTAAATTTCAACTTCGTTTTAGTTCAAACTTGCTCCCTTTGAAAGTAAACCCAATCCAATGCACATGTCTCCTTAAGAACGTGATCGATCAAGAGGGATTAACTAGAACTTCTTTCGCCAAGCACAAGGAAAAGGGCTGGGAAAGTTTGCTCCTTTTTTTGAACAAGCTTTCTAGGGTTACCGAGGCTACTTAGTCTTGCCCTCCATCTTTTCATGTGCGTGCATGCACCCATGCATGCGCAAAAGCAAGCTTTCCAGCGACGCAAAGCTCTGTTCATTTCCAAGTCCCGATCTATCTAAATGGTGGCCATGCATGGAGAGGACGAAGAGAGGTCAGCAGGCCGTACTTGTACTAGCTCGAAAAAAGCACCATCATGGCAACTTTCTAGCGCGCATTTTTTGCCTGCTGCTGCTGAAGCAGTCCTAAAGCCCCTTTCTTCTTCACTTGGTGCGTGGAAAACCCTCGCAAAAGGTGATTGAAGGTTATCATAGGGTTATCATTGCTCACTTTCCCTTGGTCCATCGGAGAGGACGATGGCACAGCAAAGAGATAAGTAAAGCGTTGCTTAATGGTATTTTAATGGCGTCGGTCGAGGAGAGCAGGACGATGGAGGCCATGCATGGCGATGCGTGGAGGGGCCTAGCTGAGCAGAGCTTTTTAGACTGGTTGTGGCTGGGGGCAAAACCAGGGTTTTGGAAATCGGTCTCAAACCGGTTTTCGGTTTCGGTAAAAACTGGCTGGCTAGCTGGGTTCGTTACAGTACTAAGTTTGGTTTTCGACCGAAAAACGAATTGGATACAACACTGGACCAGACCGATTTCATCAAAAACCGCGAAAATCAGTCGGTTTTCAAAACTCTAGGCAGCACAGCAGGAGCAGCACAGGCAAAGGCAGGCAACACTGCATCAAAAGAGACGTAAAGGAATCATTCCCTTTCCCTTTTCGATTCAATCCAGCGCTTTGTTTGAAAGGGCGTTGAAGAAAACAGGTCCGCGGCCTTTTTCGTCCTCGAGATGCGAGCACATAATTGTTAATGAGATGCCGTGCATCACAGATGAGTCTTAACTTGATTTGTCTGTGACTAGTGTTCAATTTAATTTCAAACACTACACTATTTCAGAATTTTAGTTGGCAAACAACATATTCACCGAAAATTAACCTATCATTACAGACTTCGCCAAGAGATCGAAAACAGCAGTGTTTGAAGCCGTCGAGGAAAGCTATGCTGACAATGAATACATTTGCTGATAAATTGTGTGTCGATTAAAATTTTACATTATCAACAGTTAATTTATTTATCGACAGTTAATATAATCTCTTATAGTTAATCTTTGCCAACACATTGACATATTTGCTAACACTTAGTTTGTTGTTGAATCAATTCAGCAGCAATGCGGATTTGCCCCAACTAAATTCAGAAGAGTTGTAGGCAAAGATGTAGCATAATACCTCATTTCATTACACAATCACAATTTACTAACAGATTATCAGATCAATACCAGCATTTAGAAAACAAATAATACAACATAGAGTAATCACACAACATATAGCAGAATTAGAATACTGGCATCAGATTGCATCTTCAGAAGCATCTGAACTTAGTATATGTGCTAGTGGTTATGTTATTACATTAGCTTCTAATCTAGTACCGCTAGAGCAGAATGTGTAACACAATATTCAGTACATGCCACTTCAATCACATAAACAAAATAGTAACAATCAGAAACTTCTTCTCAATTGCGCAAAAGGTCAACAGTTGAAAATACTTCTAACACTCCATATAATCTGCACAAAAGTTTGCAAGTCAACAAATAAAAAAAAGAATGCAATGTACTAAAGCAGCAACAAAATAATCTATTGGCTTATAAAGCTAAATAGTAAACATATTTCAGGGACCATAAACAGTATTGAATCTCAGGGAAGAGGAGGAGGGCTTACTTGAGTGATGTAGTGATTGGTAAGAGATATTCATAAAACAACCCAGGAGCACGACTTGGGTAGTTGAGTTGAAAATCAAATGGTATTTCAACTCATCTCGAAGCTCCAATGTTGCCAAATCAGAATACGGAATAAGACAGGTATCTGTCTTACCACCGGAGCAGTCCTGGCTGTGATGGTGAACTAGTCATGGCATGCAGAATCCTTTGGCCTGTAGGCTTCCACCTGAATCAAATATACAACATTTCACTGATAAGAGAATAAAGCTAGCGAGGTGCTGTTCTGCAATTTTAAGAGTATATCTACCTCAAAGCAGCTTGATGAACTACAGAGTTAGCCTTGGTAAATAATACAATGAAAAATAATTCATATAAGAGCCTATTGTCGCCCAGCAAGAATGGAGCATGCGAACCTCAGAGCAGTAAATTTTTTTAATGTCAATGGTACATTGTATGTACCAACTGCAGGTCATATCCACAGTCTAGACTTAATAGGAACTAGACCAAGACATCAATTCGATGCAGAGAAGGATCAACACCCAGAATGCAACAAACTGTAAACACTAAAGCCCAATCCTAGAGAAGGACCACGCAAAATATAATATTAACGAATTCAATCAGATTATAGCTACTAATCCATAAACAAGCGTTGGAACATGATGATATAAAGATGTCTACTTTTACCAGACATCGGACTATCCGATGACTCCTTTCTGCAAAACTGAGAAGTATTCTCTCTATAATCTATTTCATATGAGAGTGGACTGTCCGATGGCTTTTCTCTTTTGGATTCACATAGATACCTTCTCTAAACTTCATCTCTATCTGATCACTGACCTTACCGAACTGTATGATCAGTGACCTCATCGGATTGTTCGGTGACTCTCTTAAAGCTAAAATTAGAGTCCTCAACTTCAACTTGCTTACTCTGCCATCCTAAGTGCTTTTTGAGGTTACTAAAAGCATTCATACCTCTTAACACTTGTATGAGCCGAGAAAAAAAGATTTAACCCCCCTAATAGTACCGGCAACCTTACTCTAGCTAGTCTTTAGCTTTGGTCCATCTTCACTAGATACTCCTCTTCTTGGGATCATTTTTGTCATCTATCGAGAAATCTCACAATAAAAAGTGTGGGGTGCATCCTACAACACATGGGTTACCTACGCATTCAATCACTAAAATTAATTTCTACCTTTTATGAGACTTTAAAAGTCATGAAGCTAACACCTGGGCCTCAGAAATTTATTCCACACATTTACCACCGTAATTGGGGCCCACTGGACCGTTGGAACTCGACAGCCGAAGTGAAGGCCTAAATAGCTCCACTACCAGGTCGACCGACCCTAATCTATAGTCGTTGGAGCCTGGTCTTCGCTTGCAAATTCAATGGCTAGAATATTCACTATGGTCCTTGTGAATGAGCGTTGCATGCAAGTAATGGGCAGAGGAGCTCCCCTATAAATAGAGGCGCAAGGGCACTCACTCAATCTCATTTCCTCTCATCTGAGCTCTTACATATACTCTCCACACTTTGGGTTCAGAAGAGAAGTCTTCCATTTTTGCATTAGCAAATTCTTTAGAGTCATAGTCTTGCCTCACGCTTGGACGGCCATTCATTCAAGAGACACTCTCCCTGCCCAAGTGCCCGTCGTTCTAACCCTTTGTGCAAGGATGAACCATCTCAAGAGGGTACTCTGTTCAAGTAGCAAGGGAAGTTTGAGTTTGAGCCAAGCTCTTGATGCTCCACAACCTTTGGCCATGGAAGGTGACGCACCACGCTCTTCACCGATGACCACTTCTACCTCATCGGCAACCACGACCGTGAAGCCTTCAACATGATCAAGGACCATCCCTATACTCCCACGCAAGCACACGATTCGGATTTACTGCAGAAAATAGGTATGGACATTGACTTTGCTTTAATTTGAAAAGCAATAGGATGATATAAGTTTGTGCCAGCGAGTGAGGTAGGCTCACTCCTTACCATCCAATTCCTTTGCACGCCTGTGGAGCACGGCGATGGACTTCTTTCTACTCTTTGGAAAGAACTACAATGACCTGTGGGGAGACCTGAACCGACTCCACGGTTTCAATCCTAAATGTGCCATAGAACTTGATCATGCCACTAAGGATTTTAATAGGAAACATTTTGGCTGGAAATAACTGCTAGGGATTGTAAGGATCAAGTGACCGAGAAGAAGGTTGCATGGGGGCACTACACTAATTAAACTTTTCTAACACTTCTACAAGGCTAGCAGTAGCAACCAACTCCTAGCAAGATAGATACTAACAAGAACAAACTAGGCGACAAAAGATAGGCACTAGATATGAAAGACTAGACTATAAAAGAACTAACAAGCAAGACTATCAAACATAATATTCTGGCATAATAGCAACCAAGAGGAGAGTAACGCAACCTATCAACACTACTCACAAATAAGGTAAATTCAATAAGTAAAGGAGTAGAGAGCAGAGATGTTCAATAATTTTTTTCTAAAGTCTAAGAAGGATGGTGCTTTCCTCTAATCCTCGTTGTACCACGCCCATTGGAGTCTTGGTACCTCCCACAGTTTCTGGAATGGTGCTCTTCTAAGGCACGCTTCACTCTCAGAGTGAAGATAGATCTCGGTTGTCCCGCACAATGCCTCTTTGTAAGAGCAAGCCACCAAAGCTCAAGCGCTCGTTCTTAGTGTCCCTTGCAAGTGGAGGACCCAAAACTACTCACAAACTTGATGTAGTCTTCTACAGTCTCCTCAGAAACTCGAACACCGAAGCCTAACTAGTCTAGCCTGTCATACACTAAGAGTAACAAGGCAAAAATGTTTCTGTGATGCTCAGAAGCTTTAGGAATGAATGAATGCTCTATGGTACTCTTTTCAAGCACTTAAGATCTCTCAAGGTTCATCTTTGTGCTCCCTTGATGACCCTTCTCACAAGTGATCCTCTATCTCTTCTAGCCGTATGTTAACCTCCACAACAACTCCTATATTTTATTTAGGCTGCAAGCCTTGAAATGACCGTTGAAAGCTGATGTCAAAAACTGTCCGATGACTCCATCTTGTGCAAATGAAAGAAACAAGCTCTCTGAAATTCATTTCATATGATATCGTACTATCCGGTGCATACCTTCACTGGACTGTCCATTGACTTTCTCTTTTAGATTCATAGAGACATCCTCTCTGGACTTTAATTTTGTGGACACCAGACTGTACAGTTTGTGATCTCAGCGGACTATCTGTTGATTCTTTCATTTTGGATTCAGAAAACATCTTCTCTGGACTTCAGTCTTCAATCCTCACTGAACTGTTCGATGACACCGTCGGATTGTCCTGTGACTTCTCTAATTTTCCCAGTAAACTTCTGCATCTCTAGTACTGCTGACTCACTAGACTGTATGAGGACACCGTCGGATTATTCAGTGACTTCTTTTGCTGCTGAAACTAGATATTTTCAAGACCTTCTTGTTTCCTGCTTCATATTCTTCCATCCTCAAGTCTTCTTGTCCCTCAAATGCTCGCTGAGAATCTAGAGCATCCATACTCTCTAACACTTGTGAAACTTAAGAGAAACAACCCAACCCCCATTATAGTACCACTTTTCTTATGGACTCAAGGCCTAAAACTAAGCCACAAAGGCTCTATCTAATCCTTAACCTAGAACCGTCTTCATCTTCAACCTTGAAGCTTCCTAGAGGCGTCAATTATCCTTGAGGGAACCAACTTGTAGATATAGTGAAGTGTGTTCGTTGAACCTACATCTAACGAGTTAGTTATGGTTCTCATTCAATCACTGAAACCATTTATACCTTTAGGGTTTACTTGCCCCAATAATCTGAAGCTTAGAGGGATGATGCATCGAAGCTATGTAATAATGATATTCATAATCCCACGCTTCAATTCATGCACAAATGGTTGGCCATGATATTGTATCCTAGAGAGGATATTAGGATTGTTCGTTCAGATGAATTAAAGTCTCACCTCTAAAAGTCATGGTAAAACAATGGTTAGAGAACTTTAGGATGAGAGGACCCATAGAGTGCACATCTATAGTATACCGCATTGCAAGAATGGTAGGGTCTTTAGAGCATGCAATTGGTTACGAACTAGATCAGCCCCGTACTTTTATCACTAAAGATGTCCTTGTGCAAGGCCATACTCTTAAGCACGTGCTCTATGGGAATCTTATCTTTATTTCCCAAGATATACAAATGAATTCAAGTTGCCAAACCCAAAATTTGCCCTTGTATAATTGACGAGAACTAACCATTGTTTTGGAGGAATCCAGCACAAGACCAACCAAAGGAGAGACCCGGTCAAAGATGGGCCCCGAAGGTCAAATAGCCAGATCGGCTCTCATGCGCTTTGCGCGCGAACCAAGTTTTTCCACCGATCTTTGAAGGCTATAAATAGGACCTTTCACCCTCTCACTTAGACAGACACCACATTCAGGATTTTCACTCATAGTCCACATTCAGGATTTTCACCTTCCTTTGCCTTCTGCGCAGCCCTATACTGCTGCTTCCTTGTGCAAGCTCCGGGTGTCATACAGGACATAAGATCCCTCACTCCTGGTAAACCAGCTTGCCCCCAAGCTGGGTGAGATGGAAAAGACTGAAGCAAGTCGGATGTGTTGACGCCACAACGCGTCGTTCCACACGAGCACGCACCTGTTTCACAGGCACTCCGCTAGGGGTCCTACCAGCGAAAACTAGAAGTTTTGGTTTTGCCAGATCGATAACAACACCTGGAATCCCTAGCTCAGGAGACCCCATCAGAGCAGGAGGTTTCTAGGGTTGATCTAGGCTTAGTAGGCCAGCTAGATCACCTTCATTCACCGCCAGGTCGAGGTAAGAACAAAAATTAGGGTAAAAGAGATAAAAAAAAAGTAAAGGCATAATGATTGACGATTGGGTGGGGGTTCTCTCAATCGGCCATAGTCCTTTTTATATAGAAGGGGATAGTCTTATCCCGTGAGAAATAAATTACTAACAAATTGGCAACAAAATCAATACTTATACCTTTTTGGAAACCAAAACCAAAACTTCAATTTTGTCGGGATCTGAATCTGGCAAAACCAGAACTTCTAGTTTGCAAAACCAGACTCTAAGCATCTTCGAGATTCCATAACTTCTTTGTTTGAGCTCCAAATTTGGTCATCCATATATCCATTTCGATCATCTCAACGAGGGCTACATGTTCAAACCTTCAAATTAGGAATTTAGCTTCATCGTTAGATATTTTCTAGTGTTTCTTTGTATTCTTACCTAAAATCTTGACAAGCATCTCCCACAGCCTGCAAAACTTGTCTAAAAGCACTTCTTGCGAAATAACCAACATCGGATAGAAATTAGACATTTTCTACCATATTTGGTTCTGCCCAAATCAGAAGTTTCGATTTGGCATACAGGAACTTCCGATTTTGTTCCTTTTGGCAAAAGGTCGGACACTCTGGTGGACTGAACTTTGACCACAGAGAGGGTGCTCCTGGATACTCTAGCTAAGTGTCAAACACTCAGGTGAGGACTTAGCCATTTTTCCTATATTGATTCTGCTGAAACCGAAACTTCTGATTTTTCTAGAATGCAATTTTTGGTTGTCAATAGGATGGATCTTCCTAAGAAACTAAATTGCGAGGCAAATAACACCATTTCACCAAGATGCGAAAGACCGCCTAAGCACCTCACAGCACTAGTTTTCTTTCCAAGAAACACTCTGCATACCTCTGTTGCTGCAGCACCAAGATAGAAAGTGGCAAACTGGGTGTCACAGATGTAATGGGGCTGATAGCTGGCTTATGTTGGGAGACATGAACCACTGGATGAACCCCGTAGCCGTTCCGTTCTACGCCATACTTTTATCTCTCAACCGTTGCAACACCTTTTGAAGAGCAGAAGTGCAGACCGTGCACCTTTGCACCAACCACCTCGCATGCAGCTAGTGTCTAGGAAGAAGCCTCTAGAACTTGAGTACGTGGCTGCATCTCCCCACTAATCCCTTCCTTAAGAAAGCTTTCAACGACCATGGATGATTGAGGTGAAGCAACGACGCACGATCTTCCGGAAAACCAAACCGCTCTAGAAGCAGTCGGATCCATAGGTGAGCACCACCCCGGTGCCTCAAGACTCAAGCACTTGCCCGCTCTAGAACCCTCTCCCCATTGCGCCATCCCAAGTTTCCAGTCGCACGGTGCCGCTGCCGTGCTCGCTACCGGTGCACAAGGAAAGGAAACCGAGTGTTGCTAGTGAATTCCACTGTGCCTAGCCGAATCTTCTGCTGTGTATGTGGTTCTTGTTCTTCTGATAGGTCGAGGTAACTCTTGATTTGGTGGAGAAGCGACACACAATCAATTCGACCTCAAATCAATATGATTTGAACCCTGCAATCGCAGCATCATTTCCATATGATTATCAATCGTGCAACACACGGTTGACCTCACCACAAAGGCTAATCCCACCCTGCAAATAGAAGAACATAAGTAAGAACAAAGAAGAACGTAACTCAATTGCGAAATCTGAATTAAACTCAAAATTGGAATCCAACAAATTGTCTAGCGGTGAAACTATTTCATAACAGATTAAATTAAGAAAAATCTATCCCTAATGATGGTGGCTACTATTTATGTAGATGTTAGAGCGTCCTTAGAGAGTAAACACTAATACTAATGGATCTAGAAATAATACACAGCCTAAGGACCAAAAGATGGTGTCGCATCATCAGAGCAGTTTCTAGATATTATATTGTTTTAATGATTCCCGACGACTCCTGTAAAATTTGAAAATAAGACCAATGGCATTAGAAAGTTTATCTTCTTAGCTATCTATCCATATCCAGAACGTCCAAAATGAATCCCAGATGCAACATGGGCGTTCGTTTTAGTGTGTATTGCTCTTAGAACCCTAGTCAACTTGACTCCGAGTTGAATTGAATCTTCTCTAAGATTGAGCATGCTTTGCTGATCTTGAGTATCTCTAAGTCATTTTTTATGCTTCCTTTGTCTCTCTTCAATGTTTTTAATCATAATAAAGTTATTAGGTAATAACTTATTCTCAAAGAAAATAAAACATGTATTTAAAAACGAGCACACTTCTATTGTAGATGCAAGAGCATTGTGTATATCTAATGAAAGGCTATCCTCTATCATTTTCGACCGATGGGAGTTCAGTCGTGTTGACCATGTCCAAATGTCAGGCCCCGAGGTGCTGCTCTGGAGACTTCAAGTTCACCATCGCCTTAGTTTTGCCTTGCCTGCATTGTTGGTGAGCGTTCTCGATGGCGCCCTGTTTTCTATCTGTTTGTTAGCCGTTGTTCCTGGTAATCAAGTTCTCCGTGATGCCTTTGTCACGACAGTGGGAACTTCACCGAGCAAGTCAGTCACCACGGACGGGTTGCTGCTGTTCTCTTCCTGGTGAGTATCAGTCGAGCTTCAACTTTCCAGGCTGCCTTTGCATGCGTGCCGTGTTTGTTAAATGAGGTTTTGATAGTTTTCTCCGTGGTAGTCACCAGGTCATGTGAAACTTCGGATCGTCGATCACTGCAAAGATAGATGGGTTCACGTCGTCCGAAGTCGACACGCTAAACGATCTCTGATTTGCCGCCATCTGAACTTGTTGGTCCATCAATCGTTTTCTTCGAATCGCCAGCCGAAGCCCTCTGGTGAGCACCTGCGTCCTCCCCGCGTTCGTTTCCCTTAGGACTCGACCCGTTTAGGGCCATCAGTTGCTCCATTCTCGAAGCTCCGGTCGTTGTGCCGTAGCGTCACCATGGGAACCGTGTTCCTAGCTGTAGATCGTGTAGAAGCAGCTCGATAGCCAGTGTTAGTGTCCGTCTCGCTCATCACGCTAAGAGTAGGTTTAGAGGGCTGCTCGGTTGGTGCCAGCCGTTCGTCCTGCTAGCCAGTCATGTGCCAGTGCCCAAAGCCGAAGCTTGTGTGCAGTGCCAGAGAAAAAGGAAAGGGTGCTGACCAGAAGGACCAGCAGAGAGAGAGAGAGAAAAGCACCAGTGTATGAGGCCATCCGCTTGGACCTTGTGCCATTCTAGTTTTAGTTGAGCAAGAGCAGTGGGAGCAGTGTCAGTTCTTGCCACGCGTGCCAAGGAAAAGAGAGAGATTGTGACTGCTTCATGCCTGATCGAGAGAAGAGAAAGAATCTAGAAGGGAGAAGCCGCTCGTCGAGGTCCACTACAGCAGCATGCAGTTTGGTAGGCGATAGAGTCTCAGACAAAGGGGAAGCGATGCAAAAAGTGACACCGGTGATACACATGATGGTTTTCTAGTATAAAACATATCTTATTTTAAGACATGTTTTATTCATCGTGATCAAATGTAGGTGAGTAGGGAACCCAGTCAATAGATTGGTTAGTAAAGGGTTCATCTTTTCACACTACTTTACCGTAGCAATCATATTAGTTACCTGTAGAAAAAGCTGTAGGCAAAAAGAAAAAATCAAATTCTGAGTATTAATTACTCAGCAAGACTTACTCATCTAAACAACTAACTACAGCCGACTTCTAAGCATGAAAAGGCTGACTCACAGGTAGGCTCTTTTGCCAAAAACATAGCGCTAAGTGTGAGTCCTTACTTTCAACTTTTAGCAGTCAGTTAGGTTTCAAGAAAGATAAATTTTGTTTGCACTATGATATACTTCAATCATGGTTGCAATACAAATATAATAATCAATAAAATCCGTAAGTTCATTGTTCATCCTTACTACGATGTAACCCAATGAGACAAGCGAGATTCGTTACTGTGAGACGCAACAATTATAATCGATTTACATCTTACAGGAGAAACTCGAATTACACGACATAGATGCGCTTCTCGAAACATGGTTCCCATGTGATAACACCCTGGATCTATCCATGGCCAACCCAAAGTCTCTTTCAACTCCAAACCAAGAGAGCTAGGGTTCGTCCAATCACTACGACATTGTGTTACATCAGTTTACTAGTGCCTATATACTAGCATATAATCAGTGCAGTTCAAACTTGCTCAACTAGGTCACACTCGATCGATTGTTTAGCTTCATGACCATTGAAGTCTCTCAAAAGGTATGAATAATTTTGGTGATTAAATAAAAATCATGAACTAACTCGTTAGATGTATGTTTATCAACACTCTTCTCTATTTCTATTAGTTGGTTGCTTCAAGGTTACTCGGTGCTCCAACGGTTTTCCTCAGTGAAGCTTGATCAAGACTAAGTATGTTTTAGAACCTTCGTGGCTTAGTTTTTAGGTTTGAGTCTATAGGAAAGTCTGTACTATTAAGAAGGGTCAGTCACTCGTCTCAGTTTTACAAGTGTTAGAGAGTATAAATGCTTTAATCTTTTTGAGGCATTTGAGTGATCGAAGAAACTTGAAGATATTTTTTTGTTGTAGCAGGAAGCAGGCAGATCTCAAAGTTGTCAAGTTTCAGTAGTTGAAGAGTCACCGGACAGTCTGATGAGGTCACCCAACAGTTCGGTGTGGTTGAAGACGAGAATTCAGAGAGGTGTTTCCTGGAGTCGAAGAAGTGAAGTCACCGGGCAATCCGGTGGGTTAGTGATCGGACAGTCTGGTGTTAAGAAAGATAAAGTCGAGAAGAGGTGTCTCTAGTTATCCAAAAGAGGTCACCGAACAATTCGGTGAAGGTATACATCAGATAGTCCGGTGTCATATGGAGTGGATTTCAGAGAGGATGTTTTTTTGTCCGTTGAAGACCAGGAGTCACCAGAGAGTCCAGTGGTCCTAGTCACCGAACAGTCCGGTGACTGCAAAAAGCAGTCAGCTTTTTGGCAATGGCCATTTCGGGGCTTGGGGCCAGAAGAGTTTGAAGATCACTTGTGAAAGCCAAATGTCACCAAGAAGAGCACAAAGAAGCATTTTGAGAGATCTTGAGCGCTTGTGAAGGGTAGCAAAAAGTATCCATACATTCCTATAGCTTATAAGGCTGAGAGGAGTGTTTTATACTTGTTACTCTTTGTGTATGGCAGCCTAGACCGATTAGATGTTGTTGTTCGAGCTTTCGAAGAGGTCGTAAAAGACGGCATCAAGTTTGTGAGCGATTGAGGTCCCTTGCTCAAAAGAGACACCAAGAGAAAGCGTCTAGAGTCTTAGGGGCTTTCTCTTGCGCGAAGCTATTGTTTGCTACAGTCAAGTCGCCGGTGACTTCACTCCAGGAGTGAAGCATATCTTTGGGAGCATCATTTCAGAAATGGGGGGAGGGATCGGTACTCTGACGGGAGTGGTCCAATGAAGATTACAGGAAGACACCAACCTAATTCTGATGCCTCGGGAAAAATCACTAAGCATGCTCTTAACTCTCTCTCTTTACGTACTTTCCGTGTTTTCTCTCTTATTGAGTAGAGTTATAATTTGCTTTACAATACCTCTTGGTGGCTCTTGTTCCGTATGACTTGCTTGTTTGCTTAGTTATTGTTCCCTCCTTTTCTTTGCTCTCCTTTAGGTTTCCTAACTTGTTTGTTATCTTGCTTAGTTGTTCTCTTGTTAGTAGTTGCTTGTTAGATAGCTAGATTGTAGGAAGAGTTGAAAAAGTTCTAGTAGTATTAGTGTGCGATTCAACCTCTCTTCTCCGTCACTTGATTCTTACATCGGTCCTTAACCGACATTGATAGAGCCACCGCACACATAACTTCTCTCCTGCTGCCAACCTATACTTCTTTGTCTGGTCTCATATTCATCATTTATGTGATAAACTAAACGAACATCATCCCTTCATGTCAAACTTCCAAAACCAAAGTAAAATTCTAAAGCTCGCGAGTGAAGTTTTTCATTCGCTCGACTTCTACCATTAATTATAACTCATAGCCTAGCTCTACATCGAGATACCTGTAACAAAAATACTTAACTTGGGAAAAGGATACCTATCATGCAATCTAGGATTTCAGTCAACTTCTAAAAACCTAATGCATAGCACATTAATCATACAAAGTGATAAAATATAAAATGATTAAAATAGGGTTAATAACCAGGGCTTATCTTGGATTTGAGAATTGTTAGTACAACCAAGAGATGCAATTAACATAAGAATTGTTAGTATAACCAAGTGATGCATGGCAGCAGTACAATCTTCAGCACGAAGTCCAACGGATCTGCTTTAAACGTCATTTCCTATATGCATGAAATGATATGCATAGCAATTTAACAATCTCTCTAAAAATTTAAGCATGCGATGATATTCCATGTAATGATATGATCATGATCAGTACGATAATGATTTCATGAAACATGATTTTATAAAGGTGCTAATTATGGATATATACCATAGAATTATAATTAGTTTAAATGAGGAAACCATTTCTAAATTTCTTCAATATGGTTCTCGAAGATATAAATCAACATTTTACTGAATCATTAAATCCACGAAGTGTTAAACTAATTTCTGACCAGAACTTACAATTTATTGACAACAGGTTGATTTATAATGAATTAAATAGCATTTATGGGTAATAAATCATTTATAATTAATATGTAAGCATATAAATTCTAAAAAATTCTATGGTAACACTACTTAAACATTAGAATTCAGATATTCACCTTTAACATTTTAATTATGCATGAAAATTGAGATATGCACCTATTTGTTTGTACTTTGTTTAATGTGTGGAAATATTTTAATGCATGAAAATGCACATTTTAATACTCCAAAATGTTCCTCATGTCACAAGGATTCCAGATATATTTTATTTGCATTTTTAAGAGTTATAATGCACTTTCTAGGAGTTTTACAACATTTAACAGATTTCTGGCGATAAAATAAATAACTTTAAGGAAACAGGGGCCACACGGATCCCGAGGCGAGCTCACGCGGCTGGCCCATGGCGTGGTGGCGGCGCGCGGCAGCGCGTTGCCGGAGCTCGGATCCTGCGGCGGAGCTCAACCCGCTAGCGCCCAAACAATCTACAGATCGTGGGGAACTCGGAAGTGGGGTCGATGGCAAGAAGCTCGCCGAAATGTGCCGGCGGGGCAGGGCGGCAGAAATGCACCTTCGGCGAGATGGTGGAGGCGCTGTTGTGGACCAAAACCAACTAAGCTTTCTCCTAGAGCTTTATGGTGACGACGAAAACATCGGGATGCTTGAAGAAGCCAACGAGATGGTGCAGGAGATGGATGGCGCCAATGAGGGTGCCGATGCAGCCGAACGGCGATGTTTGGCATCGAAATCACTGCATCAATCGTGAGGACCAAAGTAAGAGCTCACAAGGTGCGTTGGGAGTTTACTTGTTTGATAATGGGGAGAAATCGACGGATCTTCACCGGAAGGCGCCGGATTCGGTGGAGGACAGCCGGCGGCACGGTGAGACTCGATTTGGGAAACTTGAAAATCGGAAGAGGTGAGCTTCGGAGAAGCTTGGGGCGTGGCCGTGCGCGCAATGTTCTGCTCGGTTGGCTTGGCGAGGCGGTGTGGAGCAGTGCACCAAGGAGCGGCAACAGAACGACCAGGAAAGGGAGGCGAGTGAGAGAGACGAGTGAGGGAATTGAGGAAACAGAGAGGGGGCGGCTCCAGTTCTTCAGACACGAGGATAGATAGATAAGCGGGATTCTTTGATCGCACCGCCGAATGGCTCCGCGCGCCCCGATTTTGTTTTTTTAGGGGGCCTGTGGCCGTTGGGCATGGACAACCGTTCAAAATCGGCCGATTTTCGCAGTTTTCGATGAAATCGATCTGATTCGATTCTACCAAGTGATCAGTTTTCATTTTAAAAATTTTAAAAATTTTGAAAATTTTTTAAAAAAATTTAGAACATGAGAACCGGTAAAACCGGTCGATAAACCGGCAAAATAGAGAGGTAAACCGGTGAAACCAGTGGGTTTCAAATTTTGAAAAGTGGAAATCGATGAAACTGAAAAAAATCGGTCAATAAACCGGTGAAACCACTCGATAAACTAGATATACCGACCGGTTTTTGATCAAATTTTGTGTAAATTTTGATTTTTCAATTTGAAATGTTTTTTTTGACTAGTTTTCACAGTTTTTGTTAAACTGACCCCGACGGGTTTTTACTGGTTCAAATGATAACAAAAACCTTGATGGCAGTTGGGCATTGACCGGCCTCCTCGTAACAGGGGCGGTGAAATTTTCTTTACTAGGATATATAGTGTCCTATGCCTCCCCTGACACGAGCAGCGTGGCTCGGTTGCATGGGTGCTAGGGTTGAAAATGGTACAGAAATTTCTCGTGCTGACCGCATTTTATTTACCATTTTTTGTACTATTTTCAGATAGATGGAGAAAAACAAAATTAGTAACGGAAACGGTATGGCCATTTCTGTTTCTAGCGGAATTTTTCCTTTTTTTTACCGTTTCCTCAAATATGAAAATGAGATCTCATTTTAACAAGTCTTATGAAAAATAAAAATTAAAAGTTGTGAAACAAACAACCGCTTTTTAGCTTATGTTCTTGGGTTGTATGTTGTGAATTTAATTACAACTTGTATTTTATATATTATAAGACTTGGATCATATAGTGAATTTTTAATATTTATTTTATTCATATTTTTGATATCTTTTTTGACTACCGACCATTTTGCGTTGTTTCCGAACTTGGTATTTATCCGTTTGTTTCTGTTTACGGCTTTTTTGTTTACGTTTTCATCCGGTGTTGTAAATATAAAAGTGAAAAAGAACGGTTGGTGTGCTTTTCCAACTGTTTCTGTCCGTTTTCGGACCTAATGTGCGCCGCGTACCCTCCGCGCTGGCCGATAGTGACAGGCGAAGGTGGGGGCAGCGGGGCACACCTGATAGGATGATTCTAGTTACATTTACTGTTTGAGGTTCTGTTTGAATGCAAAGTAGTTTCGAAGTTTTTGGAAGAATATTACGGTTTTGTCAAAACTTTAGTTTTAGAGAGTAGGTGTTTGGATGTTACTAACTTGGTAGTTTTAAAAATTATGGTATTAATAAAAGTGCAAACATTTTGCGGTTTTGAAAACTTCAATCTTGACCTCTTTTTTTCTAAACCATGATTTTGTTTAGCATTGGCTTTTAAAATTATGGTTTGTTGATATTTTAGTATCGAAAGACTTCAATACCCAAATAGAGCCTAAGCATTCTGAGACAGAAACGAGAAGAGCAGACAAACTTAGATTATATTGAAATTTGGTAGAATAATTCTCCAACATATGCTCTACAATATACACTGCACGTACAGGTTTTTCAAAGGAACATAGAAGATATGAAATTTTGAAAATGGTTAACTGATAAGAAAATTTCAGAACTGCTGAAAATCAGAGCAGTTTACCATTTTCTGTGGTCTACAATGAATACTTCCTGAGCTCAGAGCAATAAAAAGCTTTGCAAGACAATAGAGCATTTCATACTGGAAGAATTTTGTTTTGGGACCAAGATCAAATTCGAGGTCGATTTTATTCTGCTACACTCAAAAAATAGGTAAGTGTCAAGAATTGAAAATCCGTTTGAGCAGTTTTGAATTTGAAACAAACCTTGTTAAATCTTTTGAAATTCACCACTTACAATCATGTTTAAGTAAGAACTTTGTATTTCATAATTCCCAACTCTTACCTGTTGAAATGTTTTGAACCTCCACTTTTTTTAAAAAAATGAATTTGAATTTGAAACTTGCAAGTTTTGCTTATCCCTTTTTAGACTCTTAAATAGCGGGGATTTTCTAAGCTTTTGAAGTTAGTTCCATAACATGGTTTCACTGATTCAAAAGCATGGAATGTCACAGCCATGGCCCTAGGCGTGTGAGAAAAGTATAGCGAACTCTTTCTATTTTCATTTTCATTTACCTAAGATATTGATTTGATGTTTGTGTTTGTAGTAGAATTGCATAAACATCTACGGAATATAGAAATTTTATAGAAATCAATTCCATTTGATAAGGAAAACGTAGGATTAAAAACAAATCCTGCGCTCCAAAGGGGTCTGAAAGTGCAAGAAAGATGCCAAATCATTTTAATTGTCCATTTTTAATTTTTTTATATGGTACACCCTCTGTCCCATAAAAATTCTATTTCTTAGTTTGGTTGATTGTGTTTCTTTCTTCTCTTTAACCCAAAATTTATACAAATTTGATAAACTTAAATAACATAAATTTATATCTTTAGATTCATAATGAAAAACATTTTAATATATAGTTTACATGTTCATAAAATTTATGAAATCCATGGTCAAAGAGAAGAACAAGCCACAGTTAATGAAACCCAAAAATAAACTTTTATGGTACGAATAGAGTAATTCAAAGTCTTGAGAGGGAGATAGTGGCCCTACTGCCGAGGACAAAGTTCCGCCACTGATCAGTAGCAATGGCGTCTAAAATGCAATTTAGTTGAAGATGTTGTCTTGATATAATGAGTAGTAGTAGCCTGGTGCAATCTGGCTTGAAATGGATGGGATGTTGTTCAATTTAGATGTCATTAGCTACATTATGATTGTGTGATTGATTCTGCATTTTGAGTTTCATATGTAGGCCTCCTTTGGAACGCGGGAATTTTTCTCGTTTCCTGCGTTTTTCCTGTGAAATTGAATTGATTCCTGTGATATTCCGTTCCAAAGGAGCTCATACAGTGCTTACCTTATTCCAATTCCCATAACACTGTCAACTGCTTTTCTCATCAACGTCAATCACTTTGAGAAGCAAGATATAGTTTTTTTCATTTAGATGCATGCCATCAGCTGTAATTATTTGATATTTGGATGATGTTCCTACTTCCTATATGGACTTGGTAGTTGTTACTGGTGTTTATGCTCTGTTTTCCTAAATGGAATTAAACGGCGTCTAAAACGATTGAACTGCTGCCCTTGTCTAGGTCTAAACACCATCTAGACGAAACTAAATGGTGTCTAGACGGAATTAAACAACATTTAAGTGCTAGATGGTGGTTTAACTGCCTACTCGTTACCATTTAGGAAAACATTGTGTTTATGGGAACTCTTGGTGCGTATGGACAGAGCATGTTATCGATGATGAATAATTGGTTCTGGTATCTGCACTTCCTTTTCGAAGTCTGACTGTTTGATTTAATTTTGTTCTTAAATTATTCTTGAACAATTTTTAGTTCAATTTTAAGTCAACTTTTCTGTCCTAATGTCATGGGTCTGGGAATGAAGAGAGTACGTCACTAGGCAATCATATTCTGATCAGGTAATACCAAATAGCATATATGAAATGAGTAATAATGTTATTTGGTATTTGAGAGAACAATGGTTATCAACTATCAAGCACAGCCGCGCCCACCCCCCCCACCCCCCCCCCTCCATGTTTTGAGAATGTTGTCATCAGCTAGGATAACAATTTTAGAATGGATTATTTGACAACCTTTTGATCATGTCATATTGGTTGACAATAATTTATATCAGCCTGTGCATCAAAGATTAGTCTATTGCGAGTGCTTGATTTTTATTATCTACGCCATCAATTCTGCCGGTAACTTCAGTACTATTGCTCTGAACTTGCAAGTATCATTTAGATATCGTGATGTTGATCTTGACTACCCAACAAACAAATCATTTTGATCAGGCCTTAGATCTTCCATATACCATACACGAAGTTCATATCACTATTTACTAACCAGGTTAGCTCCACTATCTTCACTGGCTAATATCAGCTAAGCTCTGATACTACCCCACTTGCCAAAAATGTGAAAGATCACATGCACGAATCTGAGACTGCTGAGGATAAGAAACAAGGAATGATTGTAAAAGAAAATATGGTACCAAAATCATAGGCTAAAATATCTAACAGCAGAAACAATCAAGCAATGATCAAACAAGATTTGCAAAGATTCAGCAATAACCACTCAATGTAATATGAACTTACATTACTAACACAATTAGTTCATGATCCAACCAAGTCATTTGCTGTCCAATTAAGTCTTTCTATGACTTGCTCCTCTTTGCTCAAAGACATTTTCCCTGAATTCGGTAGCTTAACCTAATTAGTGGTGCGGTACAACTTTCCAAAAACATGCAGCACAGCTACAAGGGCAATGAACCCTATGCTCATGACCAGGACAGTGTTTGGGGATATTTTGCACCCTGCAGCCTCATCCGTGTAGAACTGGAGCATAGAACTGGCACCACCTCCAGCAGCAGCACCGCTTGTGGTTCTACGCCTGCGAAGGCTGGCAGCTGCAGCTGCAGTTCCTCTGGCGGGTGCATCACCATTGGCCACCATCTTGTCTTAGTTCTTCCTGCATTGCAACACATGGTTCAAATATAACACTTAAAGGATCATTGAAAGGTCATAACATATAGAGGTAAAGTAAGATGATCAAGCAGCAGGTACAGCAGAAGTACAAAGTACAAGGACACAAAAACTGAATTTGATTCAAAACATCTTAATGTTATTGTGATTTTATTGATGCAGAATTTGACCAATACAGGTTAAAAAATTGAAATATCAGTATGAAACATTAAATTGAAAATCAACCCCAAAACTTACATAAACCATTGCCGAAGTTTCACATTAAACAAGCAATGGCACAACCTAGCATCATACTAGACAATTCACAGGATCATTACGACATAATAATAATGACTTTATACAATGCCAAGCTGAAAATAAAGTTCAGACAAGTATATGTCAAATTCAAGAATTATTCAAAGTTGAACAAGATAAATTCACATAGGGACCACGCATGGATCACGTAACAGACAAAATATGTCCAACAAGACCATACAATTGATCGATATATCACAATTCTTTTTTTGAGATCAGATATTTCACAACAAAGCATCGTAAGATGGTTATAAGAAATTTATGTGATCTAGATCGGAGCCCATAAAGGTGCGGGACAGAGCATGGCATCAGTGATCATCAATAGTATCTCACCCCTTTCATAATAAATTATGAACAATTTCCAGCAGAAACCAGCAAACCCAAATCGCACCTAAATGGCACCAGATCTAAACAATAGGATCATAAATTCGAACATGCAAGCACGCGGATCTATGCGTCCAGCGAACCAATTAAACAAAACAACAAGCAGAGGGATCTAATCGAACGGGAGCCAATTCGAAGAACACCGGGTGGTTCTACGGACACGAACGCACCAGATCCAGCGACAACGCCTACCAGAGAGTGCGGCGGGGGCGGCGGGTGGCTGCGCGCTCACCTGACGGCTACGGATCCGGCGGTTCCTTCTTCCCTCTCGTCCTCCTGGAACAGTAGTCCTTCTTGGCGGCGGGGCTGCGGCCTGCGGTTGCGCGAGATCCGTGTGCGGCGTATCGGGTCCGTCGCGTGGTGATATAGGCGGCGTTCCCGGATCGCGTGTGGGGGCCAGCCGGGTGGAAAGATCAGGACCCGGTTGCGGTTACTGGCTTCAGGGTCCCACAAGCCTATCGCCAAACGGGGCTTGAAGGCTCCGGTTCCAGAATAACGGGCCGCTTCTTGATCTCGTAAATCCATCCCAGCCCACGGAAGCACCAGGGGAGGCCCATCCTAGCATCCGTGGTGGGGTCCCACCCATTTCTAAAAATTGCTCGTACCCTTCCATTTGGATTTCGAGAAGGGGCGATCCCAACGAACAAACAAACAGATCATCCTCCCTCTCGATCTGCTAGATAATCGGAAGGGAAAAGAGTTTCTCTCAAACATAAAGAGAGAAAATCTTGGGGAAGGTTGAGGAGGGATGGATCAGATCATGGGAAAGGTGGGCGGGTACTGGTTCAGCCAGAGGGCCGGCAAGGAGATAAGCGGCGTCGGCGATGAAATCAATGTAAGCGACGATGCCGCCTCCGCGATCATCCCTGGCTTCCTAGTGTTATCCGTTTCGATAGCTGAAGATCCATCTCTTTTATTCCCCCTTGATTGACAGCAATCTGTGTCGTTAGATTTTTTGTTTTTTTGTTTCAAATTACGGTGTTGTGGTGATTGTTGGATGCACCCGTAACCGATCAATCTTTGCAACAGAGAAAAATGGTTACTAACATATTCCATCTTTTTTTACAATCCAGTCGATCTCTAGCAGCATTGGTGATGGAGCGAAATGGATGGTCAACAAAATCAAAGGTAAGATATCCGTGCCGACTGCCGATGGTACAATAGATGCACTTTTGGAATCATTTCTTGAACGCCATGCACAGACGTTATAGTTTGAAGTTATGAGAGGGAGACGAAAAATTACAATGATCAGCTTAAAATGTTTCTAACTGGGCACTTGTTTGCGATCTGCAAAGAATGAATTCACTTTAGCCCCAAACATTCCTCGAGAGGCATGATAATATTACAGCTAGTTGTTGATCATAGAATGATCTATTTAAACTTATGAAAAGTATAAAATGTGTCCTTCAATTATTTTTTCCTTGAGATGCAGTAAGAATTTTAGTAGCAACCCTCTTCCTAAATAGAAATTTCTAAGAGCTAGCGTATGTTTGGATCAGAATTCAGAACACCATGTCTTTTTGACAACCTCCCTCATGCCTATTTTTGTTGCTCTTCCTTTTTTAGATCCAACATTGTTCGTTCAAAAAACAAATAGACAAATCAGTTGACTTCATTACCCAGCCTTGCTCTCTGTCAAGTCAGAACTATTATTTTATCCTGACACTGCAGTCTAGCAATATGATAATCATTCAGCACATCTTATTCGATTACCGCCACATTCAAGTCCCTATCTATATATATACCGTTTCTGATCTAACTGTGCCATCATAACATTTTCTTAGGTTAAAGACATCCCCTGTTTTCCTTTGACTATCATAAGAATAGGAATCACCCCTTTGTTTTCCTTTGCCTACACATAAGAATGAAAATCACCACTTTGGTTTTCCTTTGCCTACACATAAGAATAAAAATGACCACTTTGGTTTCAGGGAAGATGCAGAAGCCACTGCCTGAATTTCTAAAGGAATTTGACCTCCCAATAGGCCTGTTCCCTCAGGATGCGACTAATTACGAGTTCAATGACGAAACAAAGAAGCTAACAGTGTACATCGCGTCACCCTGCGAGGTTGGATACGGTGACTCATCGGTGCTGCGGTTTTCCACCTGCGTGACTGGCTACCTGGACAAGGGCAAACTATCAGAAATTGATGGCATGAAGACCAGGATCCTGATCTGGACCACGGTATCTAACATCAGGACTGAGGCCACTAAGGTTCATTTCTCTGCTGGTATGAACAAGGCCCGGAATCGGGATGCTTACGAGGTGGTCAGGGATGGTGTTGCCGTACAAAAATTTTAGGTCTTGCTACGTACGATGAATGAGATGCATAGATAAGTTCTAGATTTTAAGTTTTCTGATGCAGCCAGTTGAAATTCCCTTTATTTAAAAGGAACGCTACGTGGAGCTCCCATTATTTAAAAGAAAAAACTATGTGGAGCTCCTTACCCAATACCAAAACCTATTCTACAGATCACCTGTATAATATAGTACTTTTCGTTTATGCTGGGACAGCTGATAGGTCATGTTTGTGACCAAGAATGAAACTAAGAGTCCCATTGGTTGAGCTGCTTTTGGCTTTTAGCTTTTACAAAAGCCAGAAAAGTTCTTCTGAGAAAGCAGCTTTCTTTTAGTACAAAAGCAAAAGCAGATTTGAATTTGTTTTTACCGGCTGTGGCCATCGGTTTACATGTATTATAATTATATAATTATAATTATCTACATAATTACATAATTATGTAATTACAATTATGAATATAATTATAATTATATATAGTACATAATTATAATTATATAACAATTATAATTATATATAATTATATTACATAACTGTAATTATATAATAAAAGTATAATTATATATAATTTTAATCATGTAATATATAATTATAATTAATATTATAATTATATATTACATGATTAAAATTATATATAATTATACTTTTATTATACTATATATTTTACATAATTACAGTTATAATTATTATATATATACACATTATCTTGCAATTTCACAATTTTACCGTTGCTTTAAACTAAACGATTTTTAGCTTTCTCACAGCTCATATTTTATAGCAGCTTTTTTACAGCTCACAGCTCAACCAAACACAACTTAAGCCATGTATATAATAGTTTATCATGTACTCCTTTGTTTTAAAATTATTGCGGTTTGGGCAACACTTCTAGTTTAAAAATAAATTAAACTTCTTGTCCTAAGGACAGCTTTTTAAAAACAAAGTGAGTATATCTTAGTGGCATTGTCTGGTGGGTGGTCGCTAGCTGCAGGTAGTGGACCTAGGGATGCAAGCAAGTGGGTACCCAATGGGTATTGTGGGTTACATCTCTAGTTCATTTTATCTAACCAACAATATAAGATGAAAGGAAGGTGGAGGGGAGAGTTAATTCATTTTAGAAAATTTTGGGCCGATCCACTGACCCAAAAAATCAAAAACTTGCATCCGTAATAGTGGTGCATGGCCAATGGTAGTGCAACACACAGGAGAAAAAAAATCCAATGGTAGATCAATAAGTTTCAGTGGTCTGCGTACCATGTAACATGATTAACATCATATATATATACAACCATAAAGGATAGATGTTGTACATATGGAACCATATTACAAACTAATCGATCTCTCATGGTGAGAACAAACTATTCCTATGTGAGTGCCACAATAACATTCTTTGCATAATAGAGATGTATTGTAGTTAACATTGCGGACCTACTTCCCTTGCTTATAGTATATACTCCTCTGTTTTTAAATTGATGTCGCTGTTGATTTTTAACATCTACTTTGACTATTTGTCTTAATTGATATATTATATATTTTATTATAATTTAGTTTATCATTAGAGTTATTTAAATCATAACTTAAAATTTTACACACTTAAACTAATTTGTTGAATAAGATGAATAGTTAAAATTGATGTTAAAAATCAATAGTGACATCATTGAATATGACATCATTTTAAGAACTTTAAGAACAGAGGGAGCATGTTCTAGCATGTGGTGTCTATCGTCTTTGAAGCTCCATCCTTTCTAGAAAGGCCACTCAAACCTCACTTGCCACACTTCGAATGCTTGCTGGTGGTGTACCTCCTGAGCTCTCGGTGGACCTATATGGGGCCTTGAGGTCTAGGGGCCTCGGTGCAACCAAGTGGTTAGACCTGATCTCGACCCAATCTCAGGAAGACTTGGGTCTTTCTGTAGCCCTCACTTGGCGAAACACTCTGGTCTCGGTCCCCATTCTATCCATGCTAGCTAAATGGATTTTCTAGGGTACATGGCACTGAGCCCGGGGCATACCAGTTATTTTGAGGTGCCTTGGTTCTGTATCACCAACAAGCTCCATGGAACAATGGCTATATCTCTTTAGTTCTAGGTTATGCATTTGAAAGTGGAAATAAATTAAAATATGACCGTTAGAACAAAAATTAGTCTCGCACATAGCCCTTCACAAGACTGGGCCTCATCACCTTTCATAACAAGAAAAGAGCAATGGCGGGTTTTTATGTACAAAAACTTTCACAAATAATATACTCAATACATTACGACATATATAAGGTGACCATACGAAAACATGCAAGCACATACACACAGCCTTTTATTTTGCATCAAGAGAAACCTCCCTAATTTTAATTTGGACCAGATATGAAGTACTTCACTTGACAATTGACTAGAACATCTTGCTTTTTTTTATTTGCCCTGAGACCTCTTTGCCATGTAGTGAAGATGATCTGCCACATCTGTCATCTCTGGCCTTTTATCTACGTCAAGATTTAGGCATTGCACAATCAGTTTTGCCAGAGCTTCTAGAAGCTCAGTGTTTTCTTTTACTGCAATTTCTGGGTCCACAAGCTCAATCACTCTATTGTCCTTTGTGTAAGCATCAAGAAAAGTCCTGAGCAAGCTGTTGTTGTCAGAATAAGAGGCCTTCTTCCTTGTCAGGAGTTCTAAGAGCACGACTCCAAAACTGTAGACATCACTTTTATTGGTCAGTAGACCTGTTTGCAGATATACCGGATCCATATAGCTCATGTCACCAATGACATAGTTGGTGTGTTGTTTATCTATAGCAATCAGCCTTGATATACCGAAGTCTGAGATCTTTGGTAGGAAGTCATCGTTTAGAAGTATATTAGCAGGTTTGACATCACCATGCAGGATTGTTGTTGTGGTCTTCGAGTGCATATAGCCTAGACCTTCTGCTGATTGTGCAGCAATACGCAAGCGTAGATCCAAATCAAGAGGCACCCTCCTACTGCCATGTAAAATGTCATCAAGGCTACCCTTGGGCACAAACTCATACACCAAAATTGGGACATCGACTTCTAGACAACAGCCGACAAGCTTGACAATATTCTTGTGAATGACTCGAGATTGAATGATGACTTCATTTGCAAATTGATCTTTTTGTGCCAAATCTACATTATTGGGCTTCTTCACTGCGACTGGCTGATTATCATCACCAAGATTCCCCTTATAAACCTCACCAAAGCCACCTTTTCCAATGAGATTGCTACCTTTCAAAATTGGCTTGAGCTCATCCTTTTTGAAAAGCTTAATATTATTAACCTTTTCTAGAATAGGCCCACCATTCTTTTCAAAAAATTCTTTCATCTTGCGTTTCTCTCTACGAAGAAGTGTGATGAATACAAGAACTGCAATGATGAGTAGACCACCTACCACGCCTACATAAAGAACAAATAAATTAAAGGAACCATAAACATTCTATGTACATAAGTCATTTTGGACAACAACAAGGTCTCTAAACTAAGTTTAGCTTCTATTTTTATTAAAATATTTATTAAAAAATGATATACTTATATTTTTATGAAAGTATATTTTACGATAAATTTAATCATATGATTTCACATTTATAAACTTAATAAATTAAAAATATTTGTAAATTATATTTCCAATATTTGATCTAATCATTGTTCAAAATGATTCCAATTAGAAAACCTGAAGGAGTACAAAGCAACAAGCTCTACTTTCCATAAACTTGTCACTCAACAAAGAATGGACCACATAACTGTTTTTATTAAACTGGTTCTATATCTTCTCTGCATGAAACTTCAATCCACACCATTAAACTTGCCTAGTGTACTTCATAGTAGGATTATTCGCACAGTAACGAAATTAAGTTACACTTAATCAATTTACATCAACAGAAAGTAGATAGTGAAAGATGTCACGTACTACATACCTAGGGAGATTTGTGCTGCTATGGGAAATACTGGATTGCAGGACTCTTTGAATGGATCAGCACTGCGGAAACCCCTTGGGCATTTACAATCGTAGGAGCCGTTCAAGTTCGTGCAAACTCCACTGCAAGGATATTCTTTACTACGTTGACACTCATCGATATCTGTTGTTTATATCATAGCAAAGGAAGAATTGAAACATTTCATGAATATGAAATCAGGTGCGAAACATGACATGCATGCAAAATATACTGGTATTTTAATGTATAATCAGCTACTCGCAAAAAATATTGTAATTCACGGTACAATAAATAATAGAGAGTCAGTTTCTAGTGGGGAAATTTCTTTAGAAAATCATGAGCACACCACGATGATATTTGGTGCATCAAGAGCGTCTTTACCTAATAAAGTTTTATCAGAGATTAATTGGTTTCTGCAACCATGATGTCTAATTAGCAGGACACGCTCATACTTACCAACACAACCTTTGGCGACATAAGGATTGCCCTCGTATCCCTTGGTGCAGTTGCAGACGTACCCTGGTCCGTTGGCTGTGTCAGTGCACATACTGTTAGAACTCACGCAGGCGTAGCCCTGAACCTTCTCCTTCGCCTCGGCGCACGTCTGGTTATCTCGAATGGCCCAGTCTAGCCACACCGGCATCGTCCGGTTTCGGTCCATCTTGAGGTCCTTGACCTGGAAGGTGTAGTTGTCCCTGTCCACAATGAAGGCGTAGTCACAGGGGCTGAAGTCCAGCCGCCCCACATGGCTATACGTCCTGAAGGTCATGGTGTTGTCGGTGAGGCCCGGCGGGATGTCGACGTGGCAGCACCCAACGCCGACGCAGGAGCCATCCACCGCACTGCCGGAGTTGTTGCAGAAGGTCATGCAGCCGGTGTAGTAGGCGTAGTAGTAATCGTTGCCCTCGTTCCGCTGGCCACGCGTGTACCCCAGGGAGTTGCAGCCGATCACGACGACGTGGTTGTGGGTATTGGATATGCGGTACACGCCACCCTGGTTGAACTCCACGTCGCCGTCGCTGTAGGCGTACACCTCGTCGGAGGTGTTGTAGCACTCCCACGCGACGGGGAGCATGACGCGGGCCTCCGCCGTCTGGATGGACAGGTTGTCGAGTGGCACGCGCCTCGTGCTGCCGGCAAGCGCCGGGGAGCCGGCCTCACAGATGATCTCGAAGCCCCGCCGAGAGCAATCTGCACCGATGCCGAACGGGTAGTCGATGGCCATGCTGCCACAGCTCTCTGGGCAGCCGGCCTTGCTCTGGGCAGCGGTGGAGGCCAGCGATGTCGCTAGAAGAAGATATATCAGTAAGATCGATGTAACTGACATTATTGCTCTTTCAGATCGATGGATTTGCATTGGTGGTCCTCGCTTGTTTCCAGTGTTAACTCATCGGCAGCCCATCCTCTCCATGAGTTTATATAGCGAGCGGTTGCTAGCGGTCTGTAATGTGGCCTTGATATTAATTAGGAAAATTTATCTTTGGCACGTCGTCGACTATACGTGTATTGATCGTGGTCACGCCGTCCGAATCGATAATGTTCTGAGGATATTGTAAAATTATTTCTTATGCATAACACACAGCAGAGAATATTCTATATGAAAAATATGATCACAATCAGCTCCTAAACCAGACCGCCCCTGAGACAGTTCAATTTTAACCAGGGAGCGGTTTCGGTTCAGAGGAAGGAATGTCATTTCTTGTGTGGAATATTCTTTATGGTGTGTTGTTACACACAAAAACACAATTTTCTGATGTCCTTGGAACAATATGGATTCAGACGGTATGGCACGACCAATCACACATTGACGATGTTATATAGATAAGTTTCCCTATTAATTAGATATCACTCTGTCAAAATATAATGCTTCAATCATGATGTTTCAGTTAACTTCCTCCAGTATGATTATCAGTAACTATTACTTCATCTGTTTTTTATTGTTGCTATTGTTTAATTTTTAACATTATCTTTGATATTCATCTTATTTAAAAAGTCTAATAAATAAATTATTTTTTATAATTTGTTTTATTATTAAAGGTATTTTATGATTCGGGATATTGCGTTTCAACCATATATTTAAAGTCTAATTGTGATTCAGTCATCAATTTTAAGATTTTATGATTCAGCCATAACATTTTAAAGGCTGATGTAAGTTTCATGACCTTTAAAGTTTTCTAAAAGGTATGAAAATATTTTGGTGATTGAGTGAGCATTATAAGTAATGGTTGTGATTGTAGGTACCAGCTCACAATTTCTACATAAGGGTCAAGTCATTCGTTCTCGGGATATATAAGTGTTAAGAGGTATAAATGCTCTTAGTTACTTCAGAATGCACTAAAGATAGTAGAGGAAGCAAAGCAAACTAAGCCAAAGACAAGACGAAGAAGAAGACTCAAGTTTTCTGCTTTAGAGGAGTCATCGGACAGTTCGATGAGGTCACCGGACAAACCAGTGAGCCAAAAGATCAGAATTTCAGAAGAGTTGCTTGCTGGAGTCAAGGTGAAGAAGTCACCGAACAGTCCAGTGGGTCAATGATCGAACAAGTTCGGTGTCTCTGAAGACGAAGTCCAGAAGATGTATCTCTAGAAGTTCAAAAAGTGATAATCACTAAACAGTCCGATGAAGGTATGCACCGAACAGTTCGGTGTCATATGAAATGAATTCTAGAGAGGGTGTTTCTTTGTTCTGCAGAAAGATGGAATCATCGAACAGTGAATAAGAGTGAATAAGAGCATTCATACACGTTAAGAGCTTGTGGTGCTTTGAGAGCAGTGAAATTTGCCTATTACTCTTGGTTTGGCAGCTTACATCAGCTAGGTGTCGATGTTTGAGCTTTTAAAAAGATTGTGTAAGACAACACTAAGTTTGTGATTGATTTCAGGTCTCCCGCTTGAAAGGGATACCAAGAGAAAGCACCCGAGCCTTTGAGGCATTCTCTTACAAGAGGATATTGTTTGCTACAGCCAAGATTGCCTGTGACTTCACTCTGGGAGTGAAAAGTTCTCTAGGGAGCACTGTTCTGAGAACGCGGGGGGGGGGGGGGGGGGGGGACCAGTACTCCGACGAGAGTGGTCCAACGAAGATTAGGAGAAGACGCCAACCTTTTAAAATTTTGAGAAAAATCGGTGAGCATTCTCTTAATTCTCTCTTTACTTTTCGCATTTCATACTTGTTGAGTAGAGTTATAGGTTGCTTTACGGTTTCTCTTAGTTGCTATCATACTAGTGTTTGCTTATTGTATTTTCTTTCCACTAGCATTGTTAGGGGGTCTTAGTCTATCAGAATTACTTAGGTTGTTCTTGTTGTGATCAAATCTTTTAGTTTAAATTTGTAGCAAAATTAAGTTCTGTAAGTCTATCGATTCAACCTCCCCTTCTCGGTGTTCTTGATCCTTTTAAATGATATCAGAGCCAAGTGCTCATTTTTCGTGCTTCATCACCTTGAATAAGGATGCCGAATGGGATGGAACATCCTCCCATGTTTGATGATGATATATCGAAAGGCTCGTATGCAAGCCTATCTAGAGTCAGTCATGCAAAAGTGTGGCTTGTAACCCAAAACGCTACAAATACAAATGAGATCTGATCCTATCTTTATTAAATTCAATGCTAAGGCCAAAAATACCATCTTTAGATGTATTTCTAAGAATGTTTTCTCTAGAATAAATGAATCATCCACTGCTCATGAAATTTAGTCTCAATTGCAAAACATTCATGAGGGCTCCACCGAAGCTAAAGAAGAGCGCTATTATGTTCTCAAAAACAAATATGATTCTATCACTATGTTGTAGCATGAAAAAGCTGACGATGTTTACTCTTATTTGCATGTAGTTGTAGAGGAGATCAATGCTTTGAGCCTCAAGAGCAAAATTAAAGATATTGAGATCATGAGGAAGCAATTGAGGATGTTGCCGCCAAGTTACAACTTCATTGTCACATGTCTCTTTCAAACTGATTTGGCAAACTCCTCCATTGATGTGATGCTCAAGAAGCTTATAGCTTATAAAGGGTACATGTTGGGCATCTCCACCGACTCTTAAGTGCCTAAGTATCTTGCTCTTCAAATCGAAGCATTTTCAAATGGCAAAAGTAAGAAGAAGGTGGAGGATGATGAGAGCGACAATGAAGACTTTGCTCTTGTAACGACCGAGAATTCTCATCTTTCGGTAAGACCCAATCTTACGTGCCTTCGTCACTCCCAGGAGGTTGGCAAGCACGTTTATCACAAGTGAGCAATCGAGAAACCATAACAGAATGAGTAAACAAAGATAAGATAAATTAATTCAACGAGATCAACCATAAAAAACTTACTGAACTTCTCGAAGCAGAACAAGACTACCAAGAATCCAAGAACTAGAACAGTAGCGAGAACAACAAGCGGGAGCAAGCACCAAGACGAACCTCTTCGTCCATAGGCAACTAGAGTGCAGGAGCGAACCTCAAACCACAGTTGAGAACCAGACGCGAACGATATTCTAGCTGACCTCTGAAAAAGAAGGGTGTGAAAAACTGTGAGTACGTGAATACTCATCAAACCGCGCACTACCTATCAACAATGCATGCATGCAAAAGATAGCTTCAAGATGAAAGCTGGCTCAAGTGCTAAATGCAAGTTCAAAACAATTTAATTTAAAGATGCAAGAAGTTTTATTTTAAAACAATCAAATTTTATTATCTTGCCCCGCAGAGATCTCTGTTATCTCGAACGGGGGTTCATTTTAAATGCCGATATAATCTCCACACCCGGCCACAGCTCAAAGGCCAAAGTCCAAAACATTTTAACACAGAGGTAGAGGGAAGAAAACAAAACTACTTAACGAGGAGCACAACTCAGGGGGTGTCCTTCAAAAAGGACGTGGCAATGTGCATTGACTGTAACTCTGCAGAGTGTATGCACCTGGACCCACGAGAAGTGGCACCATAGCGAGGACCACGGCCTCAGCCCCCGATATAGTGACCACACAAGACCCATCCACAAGCTTTAACTGGTGCTATCCATCCTCCAATATAGGGATCCCAAGTGCCTACGCAATCGGGTTCTGAAGCTGTGAAGAGCCTACCAGTGATCAAGTGGGGTATCTCGATCTCATGTAGGGAGTCATAGCTCTACACCACACTAATACGTCACCGCCAACCCACGGGTAAACAATCAGTCTCGGCAAGATTCAAGATCAAGCCACTGTCCATACAGGGTAACGTAGTGTGCATGGTTGTCGACTGAGCGTACGAGGCTCGGAGGACTTGGTCTTTAATTGTCGGGACATGCTCTATCTCCAACCTCAACTCCAACAACCCACAAACCTCTCGAAGGTCCAAGCAGGAACCTCACATGTACCCACAGCAGGTACGCCAACAGGGACTTCCCAAGAGTCCCCCAGCACCTCATACTCGAGCCTGCCCCCACTAAGTAGTTTGTATAGAATTATTTGCAAAACTCACACATTTGAATTACAATTCAAAAACAGTTAACACAAATTCTATTTTATAGTGATAAGGTGTGAAGTATTGTAAATAGATGCAACTAAGCATAGCTAAGCATAAAATTAAAGCAATTGTACTAAAGCAGTCCTAGGGCTTATAATATGTGAAACGATAAATAGACATGAATTGGGAATATTGCTAGCATATTTTAAAATAGTTGGCATGCAAATTATGGTTTCAAACAAAACATGCAGTTTAAAAGTTAGGATCAAAATTTGTCAAGGAGCGCAGATTACCTTGTGAGTCGAGATCCCATCCGAGATCTAGGTCCTCGTGCAGAACAGTCTTAAAGAACTCGGCAACATCTCCAGCAGGACAAAAGGCATGAAAAATAGGTGAGAAACTAAAAAGGACGACTCAACAACTACTAGAATGGATACACAGATCAGATAAGAACGGACTCCCGGACACGATCCCAATCGTTTGGCGGAGAAAAGACATAGACTGGGCCGAACACGTGAGAATCGGCGTCTGAACACGGTAGACGGCACGTGTCTAAGGATCTGGTCACACGTTGGCCCGAACAGCAAAGAACTGAGGCACGGACACAGTCACAGCCACGTGACCACAAGCTGGGTCACAGCCGGACCGTGGACGTGTGTCCAATGGCTTGGACATGGTTTCTACCGCGTGACCCATAGGATGGTCACCGGCAGCAAGACTAGAGAACAAATTGGGGCTTGGACACGATCACGGCCACGTGACCTAGAGCTAGATCACAGTCGGACCTCGCGCGCGTGTTCGAAGGCCTGGACATAGCCGATTCAACATGTCTTTGCCCTGAAACCGAATTAGACACCACACGAGCTACGGATCAGCTTAACCAACGAGAAATGACACAAAAGGATAAAAGTGCTCACCAAAACTTGAGCCAAGGTGGAAGCAAGACCACAGGGATGATGACTGAAGGCAAAAGCGGCGCCAGAACTCGACATGACCGAATAACCCCAAACTTGGGTTCGGTCATAGCCGACTCCACTGACCTTGGCCTAGAGCTGGAACCATCCCTGCACATAACAGAAAACTTCCTTCAGCATCATTTTGCAGCCATGACATATGAAACTTGCTGAATAACTGGAAAGGCACAGGAACAAGAGAATAGAGCTCACCACAGCTTGGTTCAACGAAGAGCCGATGGTGCCGATGGCACGGAAAACTCTCCGACGAGACGATCGGTGAGTTGACCCTAGGAACGATGACGTGGACAGTTGAACCTGCACTCGAAGTGGTGGCTCAAAGCAAAACCGACCAATGAAGGAGAAAACAGAGAAGTCGGCATGCACAGATTGAAATTAAGCCACAGAAAACTGAACAGAGAACAGAGAGGCTCACTGAGACTTGAGCAAGGGTCGAAGAGAAACTGTGGGAACACAAGCCGAAGTGAAGACGGCGTAGCTCAAATCCTGGGCGCCTAGACATAGAAATGGCGATGATCCACCGATTTGAAAACAAACGCCAACCTGGCTTATTCCCAACAAAGCAGACCAATAGGACACGAGAATGTTTTCAGAAACGCCAACCTGGCTTATTCCCAACAAAGCTGACCAATAGGACACGAGAATGAAGACTGGAAACACGGTCTCACCAGGGAACAGCAGCGGTGGTGACAACAACGACGGTGGCAGCTCCACCTCGACGATTGCACCTCCTGCCTCCGGCGACAACCATCGGTTGTGCGACGGCCTAGCAACCAAGACGTGTTCACACTTCGATTATTTGGTCCTCCTGGCACAGATAGGATTCAAGGTTCAGCCAATGGAAACAACGACCACAGAAATGACAAGAGCAGAGAATGCTCACCGAGGACGACCGAGCAACTGAAGAAGGCAGAACCGACAGCGCCTACTGGATCCGTGATGATCGAAGAGCTCGCTGCTGCCATGCTGCACCAAAGCTACGGCATCACTGAAGCAATCACCAACTGCTTCACAGATACAACAACAAGGAACGGCCAACATCACAACGAAGCACAGTGATCCTGGGAATAAACATACAAGGGATAAACAAAAAACGCGATGTGCTAGGTTCACCCACCAAAAAGGCTCGGCTAACGCGAGGAACCCGATGACGGCAGCAGCAGAACTCCTCTGATCTTCCTTCTCCTGAACGAAACTGGAGGAGATCAGCACCACAAGAGAAGATGCACAGAATGGAAGAGAGCTCAGCGGGGACCTAAAATGCAGTGTGGCTGGTTGACGGAGACGGCGGATGGAACAGGTCAACGAGCAGATCGAGGACGACACGTCACAGTCTGAAACAAGGATGAAGAGACGCGGACTGGAGACGGGGTCAACTTGGCGAGGACGGAGCCGGGACGATGAGTAGGACGACAGCACGGACGAAGATCGTCGGACAGGGACGACGGCGAAGCTCGGCAACGAACGGAAAAACCCACTTCCACAGAGCTCTAACCTGCACACGAACAAGCCACGGAGATGACAGCCAAAACAATAGCAATCTTACACATCCACTGACCTGCTCGATCTCTAACCAGGAGAAAAACAAGCAGCGGCACAAGAGCTCACCGAGATTGAGCGGAGAGGCCGACGCAACCTGCTGACCGATCAAACTCGAGGGCGTCGATGAAGAGGCTGAACTGGATGAAGACAACGGGTCCACGGTGAAGGAACGAAGCGAGCACTCTACTCAGGACGAGGCCAGCACAAACGCTGTTCGGGGCGAGATCGACGCAGACGAGGCGGATCGAGAACAACGCAGTCCTGGAATGGGAGCAGCTCGGGGTCGACTGACACCTTCCTGGATGGGGATGACGACGCGCAGACAGGGCCTCTCAGGGACGGGGACGGAGACCAGGCGATGGAGCGGCAGCGCGGCACACGGACAAGATGAGCGGGGCGGCGTGACGGGGCGCAAGATGGGCGCGAAGGGCGAGGGACAGCGTGGCACTAGGCGACGGGGCGACCAAGGCGACGCGGCGGCGGGTGAGCTGGGCACAGGGGCTGCTCGAGGTGGCCAAGCGTAGGAGGCGGCTAGGGTTGGGGGTATTTAGGTGGTGGTGTGGTAGGTGGGGATGAAGGGCAACCGTTGAATCAAGAGAAATCGACGGATGAGATTGCTGGGGACTAGCAGGCCGGTTGGGCTGCAGAAGAGAAAGGGAAAACAGGCCCAACACGAAATACGGGCTGTTACAGCTCTCCTAATAAAGAACCTATTCCGCAAGGGCAGATCTTCATCCTTAAAGCGCAACTCCGAGTTTTTCAATTGTGGCAAGAAAAGCTATTTTGCTAAGGACTGCCCCAAGTCCAAGAAGGAAAACAAGAAACAAGCTTCGAGTGAGAGTGATGATGAAGAACAAGCTCTCAAGATGAAATTCAAGAAGTTCATTGTCAAGGAGAAGAGCAAAAACAAGGAAAGGAAGAAATCACCGCATAAGGCCTACATTGTTGGTGAATGGCTCACCGATGATGATGATTTAGATTCCTTCTCTTCAAGTGAAGAAGAGCTTGTGGGTATCGCTATGATGAGCTCCACCAATAAGCTTCCACCACCTCTATGCTTGATGGCCCGAAGTTGTGAGGGCAACATGGATGAAGACGTCGATCTTGAAGAAGAAGAGGATTATGATGATGATGCTCCGAGCTATGATGATCTAGTCCTCATTCTTAAGAAGACCAACAAGACAATCATCAAGAAGAACTAGAAAATTTAGGTGGTAACCAAGGAGGATGAGGTAGTGGTATTCCAAGTTTGAGAGCTTAAGGGTGAGCTCAATGCCCTTATGCATTCTCATGGTGCTTTACAAGAATCCTATGAATCTCTCAAGGATAAACATTTGGAGCTAAATGAGAAGCATAAGGCATTGGTCCACATTCATGAAGCTCTTGACCTTGACTCTCTCTTTAAATCTCCTAAGCATTTCAATGAAGTTTCTACTTCTTGTGATCTAACCCTCTCCAAGGAGAGCATTACACTTAAGCCTAATATTATGAAAGAATATTCTAAGCTCAAGGAGGAGAGAGAGGCCGTGATGGATGCATTTGAGCGGCTCACTAGATGAAGGCAAATTCAAAAAGATATCCTAAGCCAGAACCTTGTCAACAACCACAATCACAAGTGTTTAGGATCATATCCTTTCTCTATCAACATCACTGGCAACGAAGATGAAATCCTGCTTATGGCAGATGATTACTATTGTGAGAAATGTTGCCTTGATGGTAACCAAGCTGAGGATTGTCCCAAGGTGAGCGAGGTTAAGATTATGTCTAACACTAACCTCTTCCATGAAGATGTGCACTACAAGCTTTTTAGGGCATAGGATGAAAAAGTGAAAGCTAAGTTGCTCGAACCACCAAATGAAAAAAAAACAATCAAGAAGATATGGATCTCTAAGGTGATCGTGGATTGAGAGAGGAAGCCCAAACTCTCTTGGGATCCTAAGAAGAAGTGAAGGGATCAAGGTGTTGGTCTGTGAAATATGATTGAAGATTCAAGAAGTCCACCACATATGTCATCGAGCTTCAACGTCAATATACTTTTCGAAGAGGTTTTCTCTTGTACTTAGTAGAGTAAGTTTTTTTTTGTCTTGCATGGTAGATAGGACTCCTTCATTAACTAGATGTTTGCACAACTGTGCATTATGTGTCAAAAGATAAAAGAAAGGAACAAAAAATTACTCAATACCTAGCCACCTCAAGATATCCATAAGCATGGGAGAAGAGCTTGAGAAGGTGATTTGGCAATCTCAAAGCAAAGCGGTGGGCTTATGGTGAATAAGCTTAAGATGGGTTAAACTTGACATTGGATAGGTTTCTTTTATGCAATGTTTTTAAATTTGCTTGCATCTATATAGTATATTTTCTTTCATGCATAACTAGCTTGTTTTTGCCATGGCGTTACTCTCGGTGAAAAGGACTACATGGTCAATATGAATTCACACACTCCACAAGATTAACCAAAGCAATTGATGAGCATCATGCCTATTGAACCTTGTGATTAACGGTCTCTAAGATTCCAATTTACGCGGACCATGAACATAAGTTCATACATTTTCTTTTTGGCTCCTCACTTTAGTTTTATCGCTTGATCTTATTGCATTTTGCGAAAAATATAAACCCTTCGACGGTTATCTATTTGCAAACGGGTGTTTGAGAGTTTTCTTTCTACACAAGCATGGTGTATATTTGGTTCTTCAGTGAGGACACTTGACTTATAGAAAGAAATTCCTTGGTTCTGGAATTCTTGGAGGCACCGGATAGTCCAGTGATTGTATCTTTATGATCAGCACCGCAGCAGAATCAGACAGACATCAGACATTTCGACGAGTTCACTGGACAGTCCAGTGACTAGAAGATGAAGCGGTTGCTTCTCTGGAATTGACTCTCAACAGACACCGGACAGTCCGGCTCTTTGTAGTCACCGGACCAATTTGTGGACTGGACAGTCCATCTAGTCTAATTTGTCAGCGAATCTTGACCATCCGTTTAAATTCTTTTCAATCTCGATCGTTGATTACTTTATGACCTAACTGCAGTGCTTTCCTATGTCTTTCCAAAACTCGTGTGCAACTGCTGATTGCTCACCCACTCATCGCCTCTGGCCGGTGCTATCCTCTCGCGCTTTGCGCTCATCTTTGGTGGTCGTCGCCAGCACGTCACCGAGCCTATCCGCACCGACTGCCTTAGCGCCCTCGCGCCAGTGCCTCCTCGCTGCTCGAGTGGTGCATCGCCCGTCGTGCATCCTTGTCGTCACCGCAGATTTGCCTTGTCACCGCCACGACTTGCTTGCTCATGTGTCGTCTTCGTGTTCCGCTCGCACTGGTGCTTGACACACCCCATAAACCCTTAGTAGGGTTTTTGCATTTTGTGCGATCAGACATTTCTTTGACATATTTCTCAGTGGTTTCTGGCAATCCTTCTGGGGTATTGATTCTATCATTCCTTTTCATTTATGCCCCACATTGCCTTGCTTGTTGATTAATTATGAAACTTAGTGAATTTGAGATAAAAGTTCAATCTTTTACTGCTAATTTGAGTAGGTATTTGGATTTTGATATGGCATTGAGTCTCCCTGTCGATAGTGTCACAATTTGAGTGCATTGCTTTTATTTGAATTGTGGCATTAATCTATCGATGTCACCATTGGTCATATTTGCTTCATTTATTCGGTGGTATGTCCTTGTTCCTCCGTTAGGATTTCACTCTGTGTCACTCACCTAAGATGCTTACACCTTAATATTTGTTCTTATGTAGTGACTGGTTGAGCTGTGGATTAGGACAGGAGACAGGGTTAGTGTTTCTGTGGCAGTCTAGAGTTTTCTATGGATGGGTTAAGAATCAAGTACTTAATACTATCTTGTAGAGTCAGCTGGTCAGTTGAGCTTACAGCGACAGTTGATCTTTAAGAGACAGCTTGACAGTCTGGACCGACAGTTGAGGAGAAGGGGAAGGGCAAGGCCGTAGAGCATGAGAAGAAGAGGCAGTGGATAGGAGATCCAGGTTGCGATAGTGCACTGGATGTGGATGTACCTCCAAAGCAGTGGGGTGTTGCGGAACCCTGGTGCAGAGGGTCAAGGGGAGTTGAGGAGGTCGACCCGTCAAAGAGTGACGACAACACCCCTAGTTGCAGAGGTTCAGATGTGGGGAGCTCCTGTCAGTCATTCGCGGCAGTCGAGAACCATGAAGGGAGAGGCAGCCCAGCAGGTTTCACCGTCGAGGCCACAGAGGTGTCCTCATTCAAGAGCTAGGGTCTGCGCAGTATGCACAGCCAAAGCTGAGAGAGCTCACTAGGTCATGGCTAGAGTTGCAGAGGAGGAGGTTGATTTACTTCAGATCAAGGGCCCAGCCATGAAGGCCAAGAGGAGAGTTTATTTCATAGTCTGGGTCCCAGCAGAGCATCATGGAGATGCTGGTTAGTTTTGTACAGTACTGCAGCGGGGATTTATGAGGCATTCCATCGCCATCTTGCCACTAAGGGCAAGAGCTCAGTGTTTGCTATTTACAGACATTGTTCTTTTGAAGTACTGAGCAGAGAAGCCAAGAGTGATATGGAGGAGCACATTAGCTACTTTCCTGGTCTTGCAGAGTTGGTCACCCAGCTTCTAAGGTATAGCGAAGAGGTCGTTCTGCAGTTTTACGCCTCCTGTGGATCTCCCCATACAGGTCACAGTTCTACAAGGGGAGCAACATCATTTTCAGAGATCCAATGTTATATCAGCTTTGAAGTTTCTATTTTGGGAGACATGGATCCATGCCCAAGCTCATCTAGATTTCTTGCCACCCCACAGGCCATTTGGAGGAATGGGGCTGGGCGATGAGAGCATGAGTGTTGCTTTTTCGCCACCATATGGGGAGCACTACTCTAGGCACCCCTTAGGCTTACACACGAGACTTGTGTTTTGAGGGGGGTGCTGGGCAGGTCTATTGCCTCGAGTGCTAGCTACAGAGAGTGAGTTAACATTCTACATTAGTGCTTGCTCTGTTTTCTGCTGAGGCATGTGGTATTTGATATGACAAATCTTTTGCTAGCACAGATGGAAGATGTTATCCATGAGAAGATTGGAGCACATCAACTTTCATTTGCTTCTTACATATGTCTGCTACTAAGGAGTGATAGTGTGATGAGTGAAGAGGAGTATGCAGCATTGCCAGAGGTTACTACAGCCTTCAGTCCATTGGAGCCATCTGACTTTAGGGTTCTTCGCATGTCTGCTTCTCAGAGCACCCCTAGAGGAGAGTACACCACATCCCCAGAGGATGTTGAGTATGAGGCTGGGGCTTTGGAGGTAGTACAGCCGGGGTTGGGAGCACTGAGGCCCCATGTCAGGCCGTGACACCTACCTGTCGTGCTTCACTTGATTCTGCACAAACTGCCAGGCTTGATGCCATTCAAGCAGAGCAGGCTGAGCAAAGAAGGTTCCGACAGGAATCTAAGGAGTGGATCAGACGAGAGAGGGCCGAGTTCGAGGAAAAGATCCGACTTGAGCGCCTCTAGATTGAGGAGATGCTGAGGATGGAGAGAGAGCTTACTGAGGAGAGGAGATGGCAAGACAGGAAGTTCATGAGAGGTCGAAGCGTACTCAGCTAGAGATGGCAACGGCTATATCTTACATGTCTGCCGGGTTTGGAGTGATTGCTCATATCTCTGGGGATCGGTATGCCACCTTTGCTTGCTTTTCTAACAATTACACTACCGAGTCCCCTGCCCTCACAACAGCAGCGCACAACACCACAACCTCAGTACTCCTCAGTGCCAGCATTCACCGCTTAGCTTTAGCAGTCACAGCAGCAGCCCACTTATAGTACTCTGCTCACAGCTCCACTTTCACCGTTTCTACCCTTTGGAGTAACCAGTACCTTAGTGACTACAGGAGGAGCTAGTGTTTCTGTGTAAGCTTCTTAGTTTTATCTTGTTTCCTCGTTCTCCATGTCGACATTACTTGTTTCAGCTAAGCTGAGAGTTATAGTTTTGACATTGTAGACAGCGACAGTTGTTGGTAGTTCTCCACTTGCTCCGAGAGTTCTTTTCTTTGAGGCTACCATAGCAGAGTCAGTGTCGTCAGAAGTGTTAGAGACAGAGCTTGCATCCACCACAACCGTGCAGCCTAGCAGTATTGATGATGGAGCTATCTTGGTTGAGGCCTGATATACTTTAGAAGAGGTAGCTCAGGCCCTTGCCATAGCTCGATCAAATGAGCCAGCTTCAGCTATTGGCAAGGAGCCTTCTTTGACATCGTCTTTTGGTCTAAGTGCATTTGATGATTCTGAGCAGCCTGAAGGTGATGAGCCTACAGTAGCTGAGTCAGCACTAGAGGAACAGCCACCAACCATCACTGCACCCAATTCTCCAGCCATGCCAGCAGAGGATAGTTCTCTCCTAGATCTAGAGTGTCTGTAGTATAGACTTGGTTGTAGCATTTTTGAGAGGCTAGATGTCTAGGGGAGGCCGTGGATGGGTAGTAAGAGCACTGGAACTTCATTTGGCGGATTTCATTGGCTCTTCGTGTTATTTTAATGAACTTGTGTTTGTTTACTCGCTTTAGCTCATGGAAATATACTTGTTTTCAGGACTGGCCCGTGTTATTCTTTGTGTATGAGTCTCCCTGTGATGTGACTGTCTTGCAGGTTCTCTTGTGCATTGTGCTCCCTTATTATCTTTTCGTGTACTATGTCTACCTAGCTTTGTCCTTTTTATATGCTTCCTCGATGCCATATTTTTGTGTGATTAGATGACAAAGGGGGAGAGAGAGCTACAACAAGAGGGGTAGGGTTTCAAGAGGAAGACAAAGGTGGTGAACTCATGCATATTTTAAGGAGGAGACATCAAGGTAAGGGGTAAGTTTTCTTACATCATGTGCTTTTATTTCAATTCCTTTCATAATGCTTTTGATATGTGCTTCTTTCCTCTATCTTTTGATATCATCTCATGTACGATTGTTAGTGAGTACTGTGGTTGTCATCAATCACTAAAAAGGGAGATTTTGTTAGCTTCATGACCTTTGAACAGATTTTGGTAATTAAGTGAGCACTAATGGTTGTGATTATAGGTACCACCCCTCAATTTCTACATCAACATGGTGAGCTTTCTCGATGGATGACAAGGACGATTCTATGTTGAGGAATTTCGGACATTGGTGGATCAAGGTTAAGGACTAGCTAGAGAGTTCATAGGATCGTCGGTACTATAAAGGAGGTCAAGTCATTTGTTCTTGGGTCATACAACTGTTAGGAGGTGTGAATACTCTTAGCACCTTAGAACACACTAAAGATGACAGAGGAAGCGAAACAAATAAAGCTAAAGTTAAGTTGAAGAAGAAGCCTTAAGTTTTTTGCTTCATGAGAGTTACCGGATAATCCGGTGAGGTCACCGGACTGTCCAGTGAGATAGAAGATAAGAATTCCAAAAGAGTTGCGTTATGGAGTCAAGGTGAAGAAGTCACTGGACAGTCCGGTGGGTCAGTGATCAGACAAGTCTGGTGTCCTTGAAGACAAAGTCCAAAAGATGTGTCTCTAAAAGTCCAAAAAGTGATAATTACCGAACAATCTGATGAAAGTATGCACCAGACAGTCCGGTGTCATATGAAATAGATTCTAAAGAGGGTGTTTCTTTGGTCCGTAGAAAGATGGAATCACCGAACAGTCCGATAGTACGCTCTTTGGTCTGCAGAAAGATGGAATCACCGAAGAGTCCAGTAGTACGTCGAACAGTCCGGTGTGAAGAGTTACCAGACAGTTCGGTGAGTAGGAAAAGCAGTCAGCTTTATGACCTCACGTTCTAATGATTGTTTTTAGGCTTGGAGTCTATTTAAAGTGTGGAGGGGAATGTTTTCCTGTGTGCCTAAGGTCTGAAATGGTGGAGCAAACTTCTGAGAGGTCAAGGGATACTAAGGAGAGAGCACAATACAAAACTGAAAATCTTTGGTGATAGTAGGAGAGCGAATAGGAGCATTCATATACTTCTAGAGCTTGTGAGCTTTGAAAGAAATGACCTTTGCCTATTACATTTGGTTTGGTAGGCTAGATCGGCTAGGAGTCAGCGTTCGAGCTTCCGACGAGATTGTTGAAGACGACGCCAAGTTTGTGTGTGATTTCAAGTCTCCCACTTGAAAGGGACATCAAGAGAGAGTGCCTGAGCCTTGAAGGCTTGCTCTTGCGAGATCGCTGGTGACTTCACTTTGAGTGAAGCGTACCCTAGAGATACCGTGCCGAGAACAGCGGGAGGGACTTGTACTCCAACGGAAGTGGTCTAACGAGTGTTAGGGGAAGGTGCCAACCTTCCAAGACTCGAGAAAAATCGCTGAGCATTCTCTTAACTCTCTTTTTACTTTCCGCATTTCTTACTCGCTGAGTAGAGTTATAGGTTGTTTTATGATTTCTCTTGGTGGCTATCGTGCTAGTGTTTGCTTGTTGCCTTTTTAACTCTACTAGCGTTGTTAGGAGTCTTGGTCTAATAGAATTGCTTAGGTTGTTCTTGTTGTGATCAAGTCTTGAAGTTTAAGTTTGTAGCGAAATTAAGTTCTATAAATCCACCGATTCAACCCGTCTTTTCTGTGTCCTTGATCCTTTCAGCTGACCTCAATTGTACAATAAGTCCGTTAAATGACTTTAACGGTGTTAACTTTGGGTTTGAAAAGATAGAATTATCCTTTGTAATTGTATCATAATTTCGTAATTTTATTTTATTTATATAAGAATTCAAATCTAATTTTGAAAATTTTAATTGTTGTCAAAATTCAAAAGTTAGAATTTGATGAAAATTTCTAATTTGATTATCTGAATTTGAAGCTTTCAAAACCTTCAAATATGAATTTGAAATTTTGAACTTTTAAAATCTGAATTTGAAATTTTCAATAATTTGAAATCAGGATTTCAAATTTTTTAGATTTCAAACTTTTATGAAAATTTGAAATTTTATCAAATTCTGTCTACATTTCGAATTTTGACCATAGAATTAATAATACTATGGTACAATCACAAAAGATAATTTTATCTATTCACGTCAAAATCTAATATTGTTAGTGTCATTTAATGGACTTATGGTTCAATTGAGGTTAACTTTTAAAAATTATGGCTAAATCACAAAATCTAAAAATTAATGGTTGAATCACAATTAAACACAAAATCTATGGTTGAAACACAATGGCTCCTTATAATTTTGCACATTTAAATTATTTATCTTATTCAAAGTAGGAGTAGTATACTAAATCTGTTTCTATTTGTTGACGTCGTTGACTTTTAAAATTATTGTTAGCCCTTTTTTTAGAAGGGATTGAAAACACAACTTATATTTTTTCTATTGAAACTAATTTCTAAATAAGACAAATAGTCAAAGATGACTTTAGAATTAAACGGCTACAGCAATTAAAAAACAGAGAGCATATTGTCCAAGGTCAGGTCTTGCCTATTATATACGTATCAGCCTATAAGTTTCATGATCATGTGGACATGCTGACATTTCTCTTGACTTAAGGATGTCTCGCTTATTGGGCAGCGATTTTTTTAATAATAAAAACAATGTATTAATCCCAGCTTTAACTTTATTGGCCAGTGATACTTTCAGAAGCTTTGTCTCCTTGCGTTTATATTGCCAGTGGTTGCTCCCACGTCGACGTCATCTGAACTACCGAAGGTGAAGAGTAATTGTTATTGACTGCACTCCGCACATAGCCGCACATAGCCCCTGGTCAAGTTGCGTGGAGGCCAGCGATGTCGCTAGATGCATACTCCTATATATCAGTAAGATCGATAACACTGATATTATTGTGCTTTCTGATCAAAACATGACTTATAATTTTACACCTTTAAATTAATTTGTTGAAACATGACTTATAGTTTTACACCTTTAAACTAATTTTTTGAATACGATGAATGATCAAAGACGGTGTTAAAATGAACAGTGAAAAAATTAGAAAAACAAAGGGAGTAGTATTGTGGGACGGAAAATATATATACTGCATCTTTTTTTTAACAGTTGATGTTGTTATCGTTAACCATAATCTTATCCAAAAAATATGATCAATATCATGTATTTTGTTATAATATGATTTATATAGAAAAGACTTGAAACACAACTTATAATTTTACACATTGGAACTAATGTTTTGAATAAGACAAATAGTCAAAGATGATGTTAGAAGTAAATGATAATATTAATAAACAGAGAGACATTGTCCAAGGTTAATTCTAAAGTCATCTTTGTGATCATGTGAACATGTGCTGAGATTGCTCTTAACTTACGGACCGGTATCTCTCTAAATGGCCAGTGATTTTTTTCCAATAGAAACAATGTATTAATCCCAATTTTAACTTTATTGGCCAGTGATACTTTAAGCAGCTCTTTCTCCTTGCATTTATATCGCGAGTGGTTGCTACCATGTCGACGTCATCTGAAATACCGAAAGCGAGAGAATAATTGTTACTATTGCCTAGCTCATAGCCCATGGTCAAGTCGCGGTGTAATTTGTTGAGTAACATCCTAATCACAGGGCTAGAGCTGGTGAAAGTATCACTGGCAAATAAGTGAGATACTGATCCACATCTCAGAAAGAGCTATGATCGCATGTTCACATGATAATGAAAAGCTTGGAGGCCACGATACCTTGGACAATATGGTGGTAATCTTCTATGTCTATATAGACGTAATCTTCTATGTCTATATAGACGCAATCCGAAGGATATGTGATTGCTTTTTCTCTACTCTTACGTTAAACCGCATCATCAGAATCACTCTCAAATTGCAAGTTCTAAAATCTCATCTGACCATTCAGGTGTGTTCCTCATCCTTTCTCTCACTCGACCACCGTTACCTAGCATGAGTGGTGGTGAAGTGATTAGCAAGCCATCATGACCGCACTAAATATAAATGTTGTGTTTGCCATCCCCTGACCTTTCAGTCATCCAAGATAATATTATTAACAATATAATTTCTGCCTTTCCGCTACAAATCTTTACTGATCGCAGTCGATACAGTCAGACTTTTTTTTCCCGATTTTTTACACCCTTAGCTTAGCTAATCATTTGTGGCATGAAGTAATCTCCCAATGTCGATGTTGTCACCTAGGGATGTAAATAAGTGCATCTTAATCTATGAATCTCTTTAGTTCAAAAAATGAACTAGTTTCTCAAAATTGGAGGGGATTTTTAAAATTAGCGCATTTTTTTTAACTAAACAGATCTCGAAGGTAACCTATTTACCTTTAGTTTTCACCACTATGTGCAATGCATCAGTGTCGCACCATATTTCAGGAACATCCCACTAAGGTTCATTTACTTCCAGGGATAAGTCTATCTCATCCCTCAACTATTGATGTCAGTCTACTTCATCCCTTCAATTATAAAATTAGAAATTTTACACTCCAAACTATTCAAAAAATATCTAAATAACCCTTTAAAATAGTTTTAGAGATGATTTTGCCTACATGGCAGTACATATGGAAAATAAATGAATTGCTGACATTCATTCTTAATTAGTTTCCAAATTTATAAGAAAAACTGCTGCCTGCACTATCTGAAAGCATTGCACTGATGTCTCTTCCTCAAATTTCTGTCCCACTCAGATCCTCCTCTCGAGTTTGTCCTTAAAATGCGATGAACATACATGCATACGGCTGCAGCGTAAAATTACTAACTTGCTGTCTGGAGATACAATGTACAAATTAGAGGTATTACTAATTTTCTGTCTGGGATACAATGTGTACAAATTAACCAAAAGAGTTGAACAACAAGACTACATGGGTGTAACTTCAAAATAAGGAACTGACAAGAAGCCTTGGTGGTAAACTGCTCGTAAGCGCTATCCGCCCGGGTTCCATCTTTGGTCTAAAAGAGCAATTTTACCATGAACATGGATCCAAAATCAGAGACATACAAAGAAATGACAAAGAAGGAGTTCAATGCAATCAAGAAAGAAATGAAATGTTAGAAGTGGCTGTTATATAGGATGGGCGACGCATAACTTTGTCAACGATGGTAAGACCGACATATTGGCCTCTTATAATTTTAAGTAAGTTTCATTACTATCTTGATCTTATTTTGTTAAGTTAAACCTAGCACTTTTGTTTGTGAGTACAGTGACCACTATATTTGTTTCTTTATATAATCGAGAGAGGCCAAGGGAGTGGTTCATGACTCATTCAATTACTCATGCTCCAGTTACAAAGATTTCATCAAGATTTTAAATAAGTATGTGCATTTCATATGTGTTGTTTATGGGATACTCATTATATTGCATTCATTATAATTTTGAAATGCTTGTTTCATATATGGCAAAGAAAAACTAACTCTGCGACCAACTATCCGGTAACACAAATAATATATATATGTATATAGAGCTAGCCACAAAATAAGCATTTTGTAGCCAGGTCATTCCTAGGTGCGGTTGAACTAACCATCGTGATCCGGTGACCAAACCAGGCGATTGAAAACAGAATTAGTTAGAACTGACCCCGGCTCCATGGGAGGGCACCGTCCGATCGAAAAAAGAATCTCCAGAGAAAAAGCAACACCACCTACTATCTAACATCATCTTCTAGAGAAACAGAAAACTTAACTGCCGAAGAAACAGAGAAGAAATGATCCCTCACCCGCGATAGAATTTTGGCCATGGCGATCGAGAGCGGTGCCTCGTCTTGAGCGGCGCCAGCAGCCAGTTGGACTTGAGTACCATCCCGTCAGGAACCGGCACTCCCGGGCTGCATCGCGTTACAGCACCTGGTGCACGGCCACCGCGCCGCCACCTTCGTTGCCCATGGAGAAGAGTGCGCCGCATCGGCATCCTCGGTGATAGCGATGATAAATGCTGTCTGCAGGACTGTACATAAAGAGCGCTGATTGTATCTAAGTTCGTTTTGCTAAAACATTCAGTTTCGTTTCATGTTCATTGGTTCAGACCAGGAAACTGGAGAAACTAACAAGTTGAGTTGCTTCTTGATTGTTTGTGGATATCATATCTAGTCACTGAGAAGGTATCATACAGGACAAGATGACAAATGGCGATGCATTTTTTGTTAGAAAGAACTTTTGGTGAAGGGACATCTTTGTGAATTTTCAGTATGTTCTTAGTTATATATCCTCACTTATTATTGTTTCTTGATGTGGATGTCACCTGTGAACAATAAATATATTAACTGTTTTTGTACTCAACTCGTGATCGGACAGATTAGACGCTGCTGACATTTAGTGATCCTTACATATTGAAAAATACTCAGTCATCATTTTTCTGAACTTAATCACACACTACGACAAAGAACCTGAACCTATACAGAAATGTTTCAGTAACAAATTCTACAAAAAAAATGCTTCGACAGATCACTACTCCGTACTGTTTTTCTTATTACATGTTTACCACCACACATGAATTATTTTTCATTCCTGAAGAGCCAACCACCATGGATGTTCAGTCTAGAGAGCTTGAGCTGTTACTTCAGCAAGGGCGCATGTACTCATGGAAACCCTCCAGCACCATTATCTCCTTCAGAGGGTCTTTCCACGTCTCCTCGTACAAAGCCATCATCACTAAGTTCAGCACATTTCCATCGTAACCCCCCAACACCAAACCCAGGTCTTGGTCCATGTAGTTGACCAGGTCTTGGTCCATGTAGTTGAACGTATCCACAATCGCAACAACATTCAGACCACCTGCGCACCACATCCATCATCACTAAGTTCAGCTTCCTCACCTCAGTGGGGGAAAAGAAAGAAAATGGGACGATATATCCGGCATAAAGATTTCCAAGCTGCTCGTTTGTCATCGCTGAGAGTCATGACAAAAGATTATTTTTTTTTGTAACCATCAGCACAAGTTAAATAGCCTCCTAAATTGGTTTTCAATGAAATCAAATACCCAACCTTTAGTATATACCTGTACCGACAGCATATTTGAATTGCATCAAATGTAAACCCATGTAAGCCAATGTACGAACAGGTTGCTTACCTAACCCATGTAACCCACATAGTCAATTGAAAAAAATCTTCATTAACATCATTGCAACCTGCAGATTACCGTTGACCAAAATTATGAAACAAGGAAAAAATGGATCCTTAACAGTTTCGCATCCAAGTCATTTTGTGAACTGCAAGATGATGAATGAAAAGAAATTACCATCTCTCTGCAATTGAGATAACAACAGGTTCCTTAAGGACATTACCATTCATCCAAGTAGTACGAGGTGAACCAAGTGGCGAGTAAGCCTGTAAAACAAAGATCCAGAATAATAAGAACAGGAATAGGATCAAGAAATTTAGAAATTGGTCCCTTCAGTGTTATTATAGACTTACCGTGAGATGAACACCAGTTGACTGACAGAAGCTATGGAGCTTGGTTTGCTGCCAACCAGGGTGATATTCCTCCTGATCAACAGCAAGAGGTACACGAGCTACAATAATCAAGTCACCCAGTTTCTTCGATGAGAAGTTACTCACACCAATAGCATGAGCTTAACTAGCATCATATAGCTTTTCCATTGCTCCCCAAGTGGCTGGGATGTTGGGTGTAATGAAGTTTTCAGGGCTGGTGCTTGTTCCCTTTTTGACTCTGAATGGCCATTGGATCTACAAATGTACAAATGATTAGAGATTATATAATTAAAATTATTCATAGACACCATGCTAAACAGTTTGAGCAGGTATAATCTAACATAGATACTTGACATATTTGAACAGCATAAAAAATTAGAATCATTGCACAAACATAATCTTGTCTGCAACATATAGAGATGCCAAAAACAGATATAGCAAGTGATCTTAAAGAGATAATATGCATCAGAGAGCAACAATGCTATACCAATTCACATCAAAAGAAAATAAAATAACACCTATAGATGCATATGGTTGATTGGCAACATTTCTGACAGATGTGCAACAGAATTTTGCAAATAGGAACCCAAATATTCAACGACTGATAAATGCTGTATACAGTTTCCGTGTTATACACTATATAATTACCATGTGACAAATTGGAATGCTAATAACAATCTGGCCAGTAATTCTAATAATAAAACTATTAAACAATGTAGTAATTCAAACAAATGTTCCTTGCTGAGGAAACGTTTCATAACAAATATGATAAATGAATTTATAAGTGATAATCGCAGGGAGCACAAACCACGACATAGTAGTTTAGAGACCAGAATAGAGCAAATCAGGCACAGTTAGATAAATCTCAAATAGGGAGATGCTCACAAGATAAAGGTCCAAGTACTCAAGCTGCAAGTCATTAAGGCTGTAGTTTAGTGCCTCAGGCACATCTTCTGGAGCATGATGATCGTTCCTAAAAAATATAAGACAGACACAAATCAGATAGCTAGGCATGAACGATTAACAATTTGAAACAGTCTATATACACAAAATTGAACTGCAAGACAGAACGTGTCTGGTGTGCGCGTCACGGAGCGTCGTTTAGGCGGCCACGAGGCGGCGTGACGCGGTGGGGACGGGGCGAC
>BCLG01000126.1:161212-179136 GCA_001602295.1 Zoysia matrella
CCGTGCCGCGCTTCACCTCCGATTTCCGAGTTTCCGATCTCCGATCCTCCGATTTCCAGTGCTGTGCTGATGAGAAATTCCTCTTTCTCTTAAATTCATTTTCTTGTTCAATTAATTGTTAGATTAATTGCTAATTTAATCTGCGATTAATTATTCTGCAATTAATCTAAATCCTTGTGGTCTCGATTGTCTACAATTTCTGTGAAACCCCGTTTGATCTCTGATTAATCCCGAAATTGTTTCGTTAAATTGTCTCGTCGCGTTTGTCGTGTAGGGTTGTTCCGAGAACGTTTTGCACACGTTTGGTCTAGTAGTTTCAATTTAGATTTAATTTCTGGTTCTATTTTTGTCACGTAATTAGTGTCTAATCCCTCTTGTTCGTGTTGTGATTAGCTGCTGTTCTTGAGGAGGAGTTCTGCTAGCCCGATCAGTTCGCCGATTCGGATCCCGACTTCGATCTCGGGTTGCCAGGCAAGCCGCGTTCCTTGATCACTTTGTTCCCAGCATTCTAAACTGCATGTTTTGTTTGCAACCTTTATTTGCATGCCAACTATTTTAAAATGTGCTAGCAACATTCCTAAGCCATGCCTGTTTACTGTTCCACAAATATCAATCCTAGGATTGCTTTAGTACATTTATTTTACTTTTATGCTTAGCCATGCTTAGTCGCATTTATTTTCAGCTCACACCTATCACTACAAAAATGGAATTTGTGTTAAATGCTTTTGAACCGTGCTTCAAATGTGTGAGTATTGCAAATAACTATACATAACTATTTAGCGGGGCAGGTTAGAGTATGAGGAGCTGAGGGACTTTTTGGAAGTCCCTGTGGGCGTACCTGTTGCGGGTACAACGGAAAGATCCGGGTTGGGATCTTTCCGTGAGACTTGTTATTGGCGTTGAGGTTGGAGTTGGTGCCTGCCCCGACAATTATGGACCGAGTCTTTCGAGCATTGTACGCTCAGTTGACAACCATGCACACCACGTTATCTTGTATGGGCAGTTGGCTTGATCTTGAAGCTTGCCGAGACTGGTTGTTTTCTCATGGGTTGGCGGTGTAGTGTTAGTGTGGTGTAGAGCTCTGACTCCCTACATGAGATCGAGATACTCCACCTGATCAGTGGTAGGCTCTTCACAATCCTGAAGGACAGATGACGCCAGTTAAAGCTTGTGGACGGGTCTTGTGTGTTTCTCAGGACTACGACGGTAGTTCCCGATGACACGTCTCGTGGGTCCAGGTGCATAACCTCTGCAGAGTTTTAGTTGATGCGCATTACCACGTCTTTTTGGAAGGACACCCCCTGAGTTGTGCTCCTCGTTGAGTAGTTTTGTTTCTTCTTCCTCCTTCCCTTTTTTTTCAAAATATTTTTGACTCCGGTCTTTGAGCTGTGGCCGAGTGTGGAGATTGTATCGACATTAAAATGAACCCTCATCCGAGATAACGGAGATCTCTGCGGGGCAAGATAATAAAATTTGACAAGTTTGAAAATAAATCTTTCTTGCATCCTTTAAATAAAATAAAGTGTTTTAAACTTGCATTTAGCACTTGAGCCATGCCTTTACCCTTGAAATCATTTGCATGCATACATTTTGCTAGGTAGTACGCGGTTTGCTGAGTATTCGTACTCACGGCTTTCTAATTTGTTGTTTTCAGAGGATACTCTCGGCTTCGACTTTGACTACGTCTCTGACGGTCCGTGACGTACGCTCCTGCGCTCGAGCTAGCCTGTGTGGAGGAGGTTCGCTACCGCTGCCATGTTGATGCTTCCGCTGTTGCTTTTGTTGGATTCACGATAGAGATATATCTGCTCTGAGATATTTTCGGCCTGCGTGCCGATAGACCCCTTTAGAGGATTTTATTCTAATAATTTCACTTTGACCTGTTATTTTCTATTCTTGTTTCTTGTTTAACATTTCTGTTATGGTTTCTTGATTGATCGCTTGTGATATTGTGATTGCTAAACTCCTGGGATTGGCAAGTCACGGAAGATCAGAACTTATCGAAAGATAAAGAAAACCTCGGTCGCTACAGCATGGCTAAGCATAAAAGTAAAGCAGTAGTACAAAAGCAATCACATGGCTCATAATATGTGGAATGATAAATAGGCATCACATAAGAATGTTGCTAGCATATTTTAAAACAGTTGGCACGCAAATTATAGTTTTAAACAAAACATACAGTTTAAAAACTGGGATCAAAGTTTGGTCAAGGAGCGCGGCTTGCCATGTGAGTTGAGATCCCATCTGGAATCTAGGTCCTCGTGCAGAACAATCTTCAAGAACTCAGCATCATCTCCAGCTAGACAAATGGCATGAAAACGAGTGAGAAACCGAAAAGAACAACTCAAAAACTACTAGAACGTACTCTACTCATGGATACACGGACCAGACAAGAACTGGATCGAGGACACGGTCTCCCGCGCGTGTCCCGGGTGAGAAACACAGACTGGACCAAACATGTGCGATTCAGGGTCTGAACACGGTAGACGGCACGTGTCCAAGGCTCCAGTCACTCATTGTCTCAAACAAGAAAGATCTAGGACTGGGACACAGTTACAACAATGTGTCCCGAGGCCAGATCACCAACTGACTTGATCGTGAGTGATCTGAGGTTAGGACACGGTCATAGCGATGAGTACTGAGCATCGATCACCCATTGACCGATTGCGCGTGACTTGGGGTTGGGACACGGCGCCTGCTGCATGACCCGCAGCACGGTCACAGCCCACTCGACATCCCACAAAACAAAGCTCGGACACGAACGAACCTCTGTGACCACAACCTAAAATTGGGTTGATTGCTACAGCACGAACCGAACCTTCACAGAACACCTGATAGCTATAGAACTGGGGCCGGGACACAGCCGAACCCATGTGTATCAGACCTAAAACTAGTTCGATCACAGCAGAACATAGATCAACTGGCAGAACATGATATGGGGCTTGGACAGAGCCGAACTTGCGTGTCTTTGTCCCAAAACTGAATCGAATTCCACCACTCAACAGATCGGTCCATAAGAGAGGATCTGGAGCTTAGACACACAGCCGATTCAGCGAGTCTTTTCACTGAAACTGAATTGGACACCAGACGAGCTATAGATCGACCTAACCAACAGGAAAAGGAACAAAGGGTTAGAAGTGCTCACCAAAATTTGAGCCAAGGTTGCAGCAAAGCTGCAGAGATGAAGGCCGAAGGTGAAAACTGCGCTGGAACTCGGGACGACCGAACGACCCCAAACTTGGGCTCGCTCACAGCCGACTCTGTGTGACCTTGGCCTGAAGGTGGAATAATCGCTGCACACATCGGTAAACTTGGACTTCAGCACCAACTCGCAGCCACGAATCACAAACCTTGCTAACCGACCGAAAAGGCGCAGGGACAAGAGAACAGAGCTCACAACAGCTTGGTTCAACGAAGAGCCTACAGCGTCGATGGCACGGGAAGCTCTCCGATGAGACAATCGGTGAGCGGACCCCAAGAATCACGACGTGGACGGTTGAACCTGCACACGACGTGGTGGCTCAAAGCGAGTCCAATCAACGAAGGAAGAAGACGGAGAAGTCAACACTCACAGATCAAAACGAAACAACGAGAAACTGAATAGAGAAAGAGAGATGCTAATCGAGACATTAGCAAGAGCCAAAGAGAAGTTGTGCGAATACAGGTTGAGGTGAAGACGACGCAACTCAGATCCTAGGCGCCCGGAGACGAAGAATGGCGGTGATCCACCGATCTGAATACATACGCCAACCGTGCCATATTCCCAACACAGCAGACCAACAGGACGTGGAATTGAAGACTTGGAACACGGTGTCACCAAGAAAACGGTAGCAGTGGTGACAGAACGGTGACGGTGGAAGCTCCACCTCAACGATTGCACCCATTGCATCTGTAAGGATCAAGGACACCGAGAAGGAGAGGTTGAATCGGTGTACTTATAGCACTAATTTCGCTACAAACTAAAACTATAAGAATAGATCGCAACGGAAGCAAACCTAAACAAGTCTAGTAGGCCAAGACCCCTAACAATGCTAGTGATAAGGAAATAACAACAAGCAAGCACTAGCACGATAGCGACTAAGAGGAATAAAAAAATAACCTATCACACCACTCAAACGATAAGTAAATGCGGCAAGTAAAGAGAGTGAGATAGAGAGTGCTCAATGATTTTTTTCTGAGATCTCGGAAGGTAGGCGCCTTCTCCTAATCCTCGTTGGACCACTCCCGTCGGAGTCCTAGTCCCTTTCGTCGTTCTCGAAACCATGCTCACAAAGGTATGCTTCACTCCCGAAGTGAAGTCACCAGCGGCCCGGCTGTCGCACACAATACCCAAGTGCTAGAGCAAGCTTTCAAGGCTTGGGCGCTCTCTCTTGGTGTCCTTTTCGAGCGAGGGACCCGAAACGGCATACAAACTTGGCGATGTCTTCCTCAATCTCCTCGAAAGCTCGACCATCGACTCCTAGCCGGTCTAGGCTGCCCACTCGAAGAGTAATAGGCAAAGATCACTCCTCTCAAGCCCTATAACTTTAAAAGTGTATGAATGCTCTCTATTACTCTCCTACTAGCACCAAAGATAACAAATCTTGCAGTGTGCTCTCTTGGTGGTGTCCCTTGGCCTCTCACAACTTGGCTTCGGCAACTCTGATCAAGGGCACATAGGAAAACATCACCCTCCACGGTTTAAATAGGTTCCAAGCCCAGAAACAACTGTTAGGACATGATATCATAAAGCTGACTGCTTTATTCAATCACCAAACTGTCCGTGACTGGACCACCGGACTATTCGGTGACCTTTCTTACTCCTCGGCCAGGGAAATACCCTCTCTGAAATCTATTCCATAGAACATCAGACTGTTTAGTGTATACCTTTACCAAACTGTCTGGCGACTTTCACTTTTGGACTCTCAGAGACATCTTCTCTGGACTTCAGCTTTTGACTCACCGGACTGTCCAGTTACTACACCAACGGACTATCCGGTGACTGGTCCACTTCGACTCTAAAGAGCACATCTCTATGGACTGGCTCCTCCATGGCTCACCGGACTGTGCGGTGACCTTACCATACAGTTCGGTGACTGAATCTTCAGCTAGTCTTGAGCTCCGGTCTTCGACTTCGCTTTTTCTGCCATTTTTAGTGCTTTTTAATTATCATTCACACCCTCTAACACTTGTATGACAGGAGACAAATGACTTTACCCCCCTTAATAGTATCGGCATTCCTATGGACTCTCTAGCCAGTACTTAGCCTTAGTCCTCCGAAGCCCGGCAACTCCTCTTCTAGGGTTCATCCTTGTCATCCACTGAGGAAGCCCATCATATTGATGTAGAATTAGCGGGGTGGCACTTACAACACAACCGATACCTATGGTGTTCACTCAATCACCAAAATCAATTCATACCCTTTAGGGGACTTTAAAGGTCATGAAGCTTACAATCTCCCCCTTTTTAGTGGTTGATGACAACCATAGTACTCACAAACAGTTCAAACGAGATGAAAGAAGATAAAGAATAAAACGCATCTTGAAAGAACACTTACCCCCTTACCTTGATGACTCCTTAGAAAAATTTTGCAAGAGTTCTCTTCCTTTGTCATGGGTAGGAAGCGTCGCTCTTCTCCGATTCTCCCCTGTTTGGTAGATCTCTCCCCCTTTGTCATCTAATCATTCAAAAAGATGGCATAGAGGAAGCAAATAGAGAGGGAGAACGCTGGCTTGACAAAGAATAGTGCACGATAGAGAATGAGACGAAAGCGCACATACACAAAAAACCTACAAAATAGATAAAACACTAGGAGCCATGCACAAAGAAACCACGGAGTTAGTCCAAAAAACCGAGTGCATTCCAATGAGCTAAACGAGTCAAATGAAACACAAGCTCATCAAAATGTCATGGAGAGCTAATGAAATCCACCAAAAAAGATCCAAAAACACTATCTACCCATCCACGGCCTCCCCCTAGACAGCTAGTCACTCAAAAAGCAATACACCACAAGTCTCTCACCCAAGCTCCTACAAGAATAACTAATCCTGCACGGCTAAAGAGCTAGGTGCAGTGACGGTCGGTGACTGCTCCTCTGAAGCTGGCTCGGCTGCTGGTGCAGACACATCTCCTCTAGGCTGCTTAGAATCATCAAAGACACTCAAACTGGAGGAAGCTTCGAGGAGGGCTCCTTGCCATCAACTGAAACTACCTGATCTGAACTGGCAAGGGCATAAGCTGCCTTCTCTGCTGAGTATCTGACCTCGCCTAGGATAACTGCATCGGACGCTCTGGGCTACTCGTCTGTGGTGGTAGATGGTTTTGGCTGTGAAGACTCATGCGGTGGCTCAACTGTCACCGACTTGACTACGGTAGACTCAAAGAAAAGAACTCTGGGTGCCAACGGAGAACTACCAACAGCCGTCCCTGATTCAAATGCCGAAATTGAAACTCTAAGCTCAGCTGATGCAAACAGTGCCGACAGAAAGTACGAGGAAACTGGGGAGAACTGAGATGAGGTAACAGATACACTAACTCTACCAGTAGTCGTAGAAGTGCTGGCTGCCCCAAATGGTATGAAGGGTGAAAGCGGGGCTGAGAGCAGAGTCATGAAAGTGGGCTGCTCCTGACCCTGAAGGTCTACTGTGAAAGCCGGAACTGATGAATACTATGGCTGAGAAGCTGTAGGCTGAAGCTATACTGGCAAGGGACCCAATAGCGTAGTCGTCAGGAATGCTGGCAAAGGAGGCATACCGGTCCTCTGAAGATAAGATGCAATAGCTCCAAACCCGGCAGACAGAAAAGATATGACCGCTGCCATCTCCAACTGAGAGCGCCACGACCTCTCATAAAACTCTCTGTACTACAGTCTCCTCTCCTCAGCAAGCTCTCTCTCTATTCGAAGCTGCTCCTCAATATAGAGGCGCTCGAGTCGGATCCTCTTCTCTCTCAATGAATGAGCTCAGCCTGCTCCTCTCGAAATCTCCTCTGCTCCTGCTTTGCCTAAATAACGTCCAACCTGACAGCATGAGCAGGGTCAAGTGTAGCACGCGAGGTCGGAGTCTCGGCCTGATTTGCAGCCTCAGTGCTCCCAGCACATGGCTGTGCTCCCTCTAAAGCCTTAGTCTCAACATCCTCCAGGGATGTGGTCATCTCTCCTCCAGGAGTGCTCTGTGAAGCAGATACTCAAAGAACCTTAGAGTCGGATGGCTCAGCTGGACTGAATGATGTGGTGATCTCAGGCAAAGCTGAATACTCCTCCTCAGACATAACTCAGGTTCTCCTCAACAACAAACATATGTAAGGGGCAAAAGGTAACTGTCGAGCACCAATCCCCTCATATACAACATCCTCTATCTGTGCTAGCAACAAATCTATCAGATCAAAGACCTCATGTCTCAGCAAGTAGCAGAGCAACCACTGATGCAGAATGATAACTCGCTCTCTGTAGCCAGCTCTCAATTCTATTGTCCTGCCCAACAACCTCTCAAGACTCGTGTCTCGTGTGTCAACCTCAGAGGGTGCCTAGAGTAATGCTCCCCATGTGGTGGCGGGTACGCAATACTCAGTCTCTCATCGCTCGGCTCCATCCCTCCAAATGGATGATACGGTGGCAAGAAATCCGGATGAGCCAGAGCGTGGATCTGTGTCTTAGAAGAGACAAACTTTAAAGCAGCAATGACATCGGATCTCTCAAATCGGTGTGGCTCCCCTCGATACATAAACCCAAGATAAGACCCATCAGGGGAGATCTACAGTGAGGCATAGAACTCCACAACAACCTCCTCACTGTACCTCAGGGGCTAGGTAACCAACTCTGTCAAGCCAAAAAGATATGCAATATGGCACTCCATATCTGTCCCAACTCCTCTGCTCAGTGCCTCAAAAGAACAGTGACGGTGAGCTGCAAAAACTGAGCTCTTGCCCTTAGTGGCAAGGTGCCTCCTGTAGGCCAGATCCTCCACTGGAATACTGTCTAGAACTAACCAGCATCCGCATGTCTGCCAGCGGAGACCCAAGTAGTGAAATCAACTCTTCGCTTAGCCTTGATCGCTGGGCCCTTCAACTTCAACAGATCAGCCTCTACCTCTGCAATCTCGCCCATGGCCCGACGAGGTCTCTCGCCTCAAGCAATGCAAACCTCACAAACATCAGTCTCTAATGTGGACATCTCTGTGTCTTCTACTATAAACTCCGCTGGACTGCCTCTCCCTCCACGGTTCTCGACAGCCTACTGGTAGGAGCTCTCCGCGGCTGCACCTCTACCGCTAGAGGAGTGGTCGCGACTCTCTGATGGGTCGACCTCCTCAACTCCCCTTGGGACTTAGAACTACCAATCCTCAAAGCACCAGGCCTCCTATGTGGAGGAACATCCACATCTGTAGCAGCTAGGGCTCTGTCCTACTCTGGGTCGCCTGTCCTTTGCTTCTTTTTCTCAGGCTCAATTGCCTTGCCCTTTCCCTTCTCCTCTGAACTCAGTCTCTGCCTGCCCATACTGTCAACTATCTAAAAGATCAACTGACATTGAAAGCACTACTGACCAGCTAACACTGCAAGATAGGATTAAGAGCTTAGCTCTTAACCCCTCTAAAAAACCACTGGACTGACTGAGACATCTGGACTGCCGCTGAATCTGTTCTGTCCTGACCCACTAACCAACTGTCACTGCACCACATAGAAATAAAATATAGGTTGTAAGCACAAAGGGTGAGCGACTCTAAATGAAGTCCTAGCGGTGTGTGGTTGAATCAAGGACGTATCACCGATCAAATAAAGCAAATACGAGCAACGGTGATATCGACGGACTAATGCCACAATTCACAAAATAGCATTGCATCAAAATTGAGACACTAGCGACAGAAGACTCAATGCCATATCAAAATATGCAAGAGTAATCTCAATATGGCACTAAGTACGGGAATTGTCAACTAATCATGTTAATTGGCAATAAAAGGTCAGACCTTTAAGCAATTTATACCAATTTCCACAATTAATTGACAAACAAGGCATGCGGGGCATTTTCGATGAAATGAAAGAGATAGAACACGATACCCCGCAGGAGAAGTGCCGAAAACCGTCGAAGGAATCGCTGGGAGATCAACCAATCACTCCAAAGTGAAAACCCCACGAGGGTTTTAGCGAAACACACGGGTGAAGGCTAGGTAGAACATGGCGAGGCTAAACAAACTAGGGCGGCACGCACTGGTATGCAGAGAGGTGGCGCAAAGGCAGAGCACGGCGGTGCGGCGGCACAGTAGCGCGCGCAAGGGCAGTGGCAGCGCAAGCTAGGGCACACGGGAGCAGGCAAGGCTACGCGAGCGTGCGAGGCAGGGCAGTGCGATCACATGTGCGCTGCGACGGCTGGAGCAAGCTGAGGAGTGCGACGGCTGGAGCAAGCTGAGGAGCGCGGCGGAGCGAAGGCGTGAGGACGGCGGCGCTTGGAGCACGGCGGTGGAGGCGACGGCGATCGTCGGTGGTGGGCAATCGGCTTGAAGGGTTACACGTATTTTGGAACAAGTGTAAAGACACGTGTGGTTTGGTCATAGAATAATCAACGGCTGATATTAAATGAGATCAAATTGGATGGCCGAGATCGCGTCGATCAAAGAGATCACCGGACTGTTCGGTCCAAAGAATTTGTCGGGTGTCTACAAAGAGCCGGACTGTCCGGTGTCCAGTGAATTCAAATTTCAGAGAGGCACCTGCTTTCACTTCCAATCACTGGACTGTCCAGTGATACCGTCGAAATGTCCGGAGTCTGTCCAATTCCGCATAGAGACTGATCCAAAAGATATAGTTACCGGAATGTCCGATGAAGGCGTCGGAATGTCCGGTGACTTCAAAAAATTGCAGAATTAAGGAATTCTTTCTAAACTTCAAGTGTCCTCACCAAGGAACTAAATAAATACCACACTTGTCTAGAAAGGGAACTCTCAAACACTCATTCGCAAATAGATAACTCACGAGGAGTTTAGCATTTGCGCAAATTGCAAATAAGATCGACCGATAAACACCAAAGCGAGAAGGAGGCTCAAAAAAAAGGAAATGTATGAATCCATTGATCATGATCCACATAAATAGATGTTAGAGACCGTTAAGCACAGGGTTCAATGGCATGAACTCACAATATTGCTTTGGTTACTCTTTGTGAAGTATGTGAATCCATATAGACAATGTAGTCACTGTCTCCATAGAGTAACACGCCTCCTCCGTAGTTCCTATATGCAATGCATGTAAACAAGCTAGTCTAATGCAAGAGAATTAAAAGCATACTATGTAGATGCACGCAAATTAAAGACATTGCATAAAGAAACCTATTCGGTGCCAAGTTTGACCGATCTCAAGCTTATTCACCATATGCCTGTCGCATTGCCTTGAGATAGCCAAACCACCTTCTCAAGCTCTTCTGCCATGCATATGAATATCTCAAGGTGGTTAGGCACCGATCTAATTTTTTTTGTTCTTTTCTTTTATCTTTTTACACATGAAGCATGATAGTGCAAACATCTAGTCCACAGAGGAGTCCTATCTTCCATGCATTGCAAGAAAAGAAATCTACTCTACTACGTACAAGAAGAACCTCTTTGAAGAGTAAATTGACATTGAAGCTCGATCAACATGTGGTGAACTTCAAAAATCTTCAGTTTGCTTCATGGTCCACCACCTAGGCCCCCTCACTTCTTCTTGGAAACCCAAGAGAGTTTTGGCTTTCTCTCTCGGTCCATGATCACCTTGGAGACCCACATCTTCTTTATTGTCCTCTTTTTATTTGGCGGTCCGAACGGCTTGGCCTTCACTTTTTTATCCTTGTCTCTGAAAAGCTTATAGTGCACATCTTCGTAGAAAAGGTTAGCATTAGGCATAATCTTAGGCTCGCTCACCTTGAGACAATCCTTGGAGCGGTGACCATCAAGGCAACACTTCTCACAATAGTAGTCATCTGCCATGAGCGGGACTATCCATTCGGGTATTCCATCTTGGTTGCCAATGATGTTGATAGAGAAAAGATATGATCCTAAGTCCTTGTGATTGTTGCTGTTGATGAGGTTTTTCCTTAGGATTTCCTTTAGAATTTGCCTTCCTCTAGTAAGCCGCTTGAATGCATCCATCATGGCTTCTCTCTCTCTCTTCCTTGAGCTTCGTGTATTTCTTCAAAATAGATGACTCAAGAGTAGTACTCTCCTTAGAGCGGGTTAGATTACAAGAAGTGGAAGTTTCATTTAAATACTCAAGAGAGTTAAGGAGAGAGTCAGGATCAAGAGCTTTATGGGAGCACACCAATGCATTATGCTTCTCACTTAGCTCTACGTACTTCACTTTGAGATCCTCATAGGACACACGTAGAACACCATGAGAGTGTTTAAGTGCATTAAGCTCTCCTCAAGCTCTCGAACTCGGAATACCGTCACTTCATGCTACTTGGTCACCACCTCGATCTTCTTGGTCTTCTTGATGATAGTCTTGTTGGTCTTCTATAAGGACCAAGTGACCGAGAAGGGGGGTTGAATCGGGCACTTACACTACTAGGTAAAAAAATTTCTCTTCCTAGTTTCTAGTAAAACTAGCAAACAACTCCTAGCAAGAAAGGCCTAGAGAAGAGTAAAACAAGCTAGGAGACAACCTATCAAGCTAGTAAGAAATCTAGCATGAGAGCCACCAAGAGAAGCAATTAAACAACCTATCACACTACTCACAAGAAAGTACATGCCGTAAGTAAAGAGAAGGGTGATAGAGATGCTCAACAATTTTTTCTGAGGTCTCCGAAAGATGGCGCCTTCCCCTAATCCTCATTGAACCACTCTCGTCGGAGTCCTGGTTCCTCCTGTCGTTCTCGAAACGATGCTCACAAAGGTATGCTTCACTCCCAGAGTGAAGACACTGGCGCCCTGGCTGTAGTAAACTGTACCCAAGTGCTAGAGCAAGCCTCTAAGGCTCAAACGCTCACTGTTGATGTCCTTTTCAAGCGAAGGACCCGGAACCGCGTACAAACTTGATGTCGACTTTCATAATCTCCTTGAAAGCTCGGACAAAGACGCCTAACCGGTCTAGGCTGCCATAAACCAAGAGTAACAAGCTGAAGACACTCTTTTCAGCCTCACAAGGTCTAGAAATGCGTGGATGCTCTTTGCTACTCTTCACAAGCACTCAAGATCTCGCTAGATACTCACTTGTGCTCCCTTGATGAACTTTGGCTCTCAACAAATGATTTCCAACTGTTTTGGCCGCGAGCAAGCTCCACAACAGCTCCCCCAACAGTTTAAATAGGCCCTAAGCCCTGAAACAACCGTTAAGAGGGTGACTGCAAAAAGCTGTCTGCTTTTTGTAGTCATCGGACTGTCAGGTGACTGGGACCACTGGACTGTCTGGTGACTCCTAGTTTCCAACTGGCAAAAAATATTCTCTCTGGAATCCATTTCATGTCACACCGGACTGTCCGGTTCATACCATCACCAGACTATTCAATGATCTTCTCTTTTGAACTTCCAGAGACACCTCTTCTGGACACCTCCTCCGGGGCTCACCGGGCTGTCCGATCTCTGACCAACGGACTGTCCAGTGACTCCTTCCTGATGACTCCAGAGAGCACCTCTCTCTGGACTTCGAGCTCCTGCACTCACCGGACTGTCCGATGACTCCAGCTTCACTGCCTCTAGAAAATATCTTCTCTGGACTTCAGCTGTGACCCTCACCGAACTGTCCAGTGACACCGATGTACTGTCTGGTGACCTCTTCGACTGCTGGACCTTGACTTCATCAAGATCTTCAAGCTTCCAGCTACAACTCTTAACATCTTCAAGCTTTCACTGATCACTCAAGTGCCTCAGAGAAATTAGAGCATCCACACACCCTAATTCTTGTAAAACCGAGATGAGTGACTCGACCTCTCTTAATAGTATCAAAGTTTCCTATAGACTCAAGGCCTAAAAACTAAGCCACACAAGGCTCTAGATTATCCTTAGCCTTGGACTAGCTCCCTCCCTAGAAACACGTCGGAGACTTGAACAACCTTAAAGAATCCAACTTGTAGAAGTGTAGAATAGAGATAACAAGCCTACATCTAACGAGTTAGTTCATAGTTCTCATTCAATCACCAAAATCACTCATACCTTTGATGAGCTTTAATGGTCATGAAGCTAACACCTTCTCGAGCAAGAGGACAAGATCATTGTAGCTCAGTCCATCATCTTCATGATCATAGCTCTTCTCTTCTTCCTCAAGATCATCATCCTCATCAATGGGGCCCTCACAACTTCAGGCCATCAAGCATAGTGGAGGTCGTTGAAGCTTATTGGTGGAGCTTGTCATGGCAATACCCGCGAGCTCTTTTTCATTAGAAGATGAAGAATCCGAATCATCATCGGTGAGCCACTCACTAACAATATAGGCTTTGTGCGGGGACTTCTTATTTTCTTTGCTCTTGATCTCCTTCTTAACAAAGAACTCCTTTTTGGCTTGTGTTCTTCATCATCACTCTCACTAGATGCTTCCTTCTTGCTCTCCTTCTTGGGCTTAGGACACTCCTTAGCAAAATAGCCTTTCTTACCACAATTGAAGCACCGGAGTTCCTCTAGGAAGATGAGGGTCTTTTCTTGCGAAATAGCTTATTCATTAAGAGCGCAAGTTCCTCATTATCACTCTCCTCATCCTCATCTTCCTCCACCTTTTTCTTCTTGTTCTTGCCATTGAGAGATTCTTGATCAACTTAAAGAGCAAGATTCTTGGGCAATTGAGAGTCGGTGGAGCTGCCAACATGTATCCCTCATACGCCGTGAGCTTGCCTAGCACAACGTCAACAGTGAGAGTAGCCAAGTTGACTTGAAAGAGACACGTGATGATAGAGTTGTAGCTTGGCTGTAACATCCTCAAAAACTTTCTTATGATCTCCACACAATTCTATCCTTGAGGCCCAAGGCGTTGATCTCCTCCACCACTACATCATTAGCTTTTTTATGAGGTTGCATGGTGATTGAATCATATTTATTCTTTAGAACATAGTAATGCTCTTTCTTGGCCTCGGAGGAGCCCTCATAGATGTTTTGCAATTGAATCCATATCTCATGCGCTGTAGATGATGCATTGATTTTAGAAAAGACATTTTTAGAATGCATCCAAACATAGCATTCTTGACCTTAGCATTGTATTTAATGAAAATGGGATAAAGTCTCTCATTCTCATTCGTAGCTTTGTTAGTAACTTGCCACGCTTTCCCATTGATCGACTCTAGGTAGGCCTGCATGCGAGCCTTCCAATAAGAGTAATCATCCTCATCGAATACGGGCGTAGTCTCCATCCCATTTGGCATCTTTACTAAGGCGGTGAAGCCAAAAAATGAGTATTTGGCTGTGATACCACTTGTAAGGATCAAGGACACCGAGAAGGGGTTTGAATTGGTGGACTTATAGCACTAATTTCGCTATGTTCTAAAACTATAAGACTAGATTGCAACGGAAGCAAACCTAAACAAATCTAGTAGACCAAGACCCTAACAATGCTAGTGATAAGGAAATAACAACAAGTAAGCACGAGCACAATAGCCACCAAGAGGAATCAAAGAACAACCTATCACACTACTCAAACGGTAAGTAAATGCGGTAAATAAAGAGAGTGAGATATAGAGTGCTTAGTGATTTTTTTTCGAGGTCTCGGAAGCTAGGCACCTTCCCCTAATCCTCGTTGGACCACTCCTGTCAGAGTTTCGGTCCCTCCTGTCGTTCCCGAAACGATGCTCACTAGGGTACGCTTCAGTCTCAGAGTGAAGTCCCCACGGCTTGGCTGTCACATACAATACCCAAGCACTAGAGTAAGCCTTCAAGGCTCGGGCGCTCCCTTTTGGTGTCCCTTTCGAGCGAGAGACTCGAAACCGCGCACAAACTTAGCTATGTCTTCCACAATGTCCTCAAAAGCTCGATCACCGACTCCTAACCGGTCTAGGCTGCCCACACCAAGAGTAATAGGCAAAGATCACTCCTCTCAAGCCCTACAAGCTCTAAAAGTGTATGAATGCTCCCTATCACACTTCTACTAGCACCAAAGAGCTCCAATCTTGCAATGTGATCTCCTGGTGCTATCCCTTGGCCTCTCACAACTTGGCTACAACAATTTTGATCAAGGGAACAGAAGAAAACATCCCCCTCCACGGTTTAAATAGGCTCCAAGCCTAAAAACAACCGTTGGAACGTGATGTCATAAAGCTGACTGCTTTATGCAATCACCAAATTGTCTGTGACTGGACCACCGGACTGTTCGGTGACCTTTCTTCCTCCTCGGCCAGGGAAACACCCTCTCTAAAATCCATTCCAAAGGACATCGGACTGTTCGGTGTATACCTTCACCGGACTGTCCAGCGACTTTCACTTTTGGACTCTCAGAGACATCTTCTCTGGACTTCAGCTTCTGACTCACCGAACTATCCGGTCACTACACCGACGGGTTGTCCAGTGACTGGTCCACTTCGACTCCAGAGAGCACCTCTCTCTGGACTGGCTCCTCCAGGGCTCACTGGACTATGCGATGACCTCACCGAACTATCCGGTGACTGAATCTTCAGCTGGTCTTAAGCTTCGGTTTGGACTTCGCTTCTTCTGCTATTTTTAGTGCTTTCTAACGATCTAAGGAGCATTCACACTCTCTAACACTTGTATGACAGGAGACAAATGACTTTACCCCCTTAATAGTATCAGCATTCCTATAGACTCTAGCTAGTCCTTAGCCTTGGTCCTTCGAAGCCTGGTAACTCCTCTTTTAGGGTTCGTCCTTGTCATCCACTAAGGAAGCCCATCATATTGATGTAGAATTAGCGAGGTGGTACCTACAATACAACCGTTAACTATGGTGTTCACTCAATCACCAAAACCAATTCATACCCTTTAGGGGACTTCAAAGGTCATGAAGCTTACAATCTCTCCCTTTTTGGTGATTGATGACAACCATAATATTCACAAACAGTTCAAACAAGATGAAGGAAGATAAAGAATAAAACGCATCTTGAAAGAACACTTACCCCTTTACCTTGATGACTCCTCAAAAAATTTTTGCAAGAGTTCTCTTGCTTTGTCATGGATAGGAAGCGTTGCTCTTCTCCGGTTCTCCCTCCATGGTTTAAATAGGCTCCAAGCCCAGAAACAACTGTTGGGAGGTGATGCCATAAAGCTGACTGCTTTATGCAATCACCGACTGTCTGGTGATTGGACCACCGGACTATCCAATGACCCTTCTTCCTCCTTGGTCAAGGAAACACTCTCTCTGGAATCCATTCCTTAGGATACCGAACTGTCCGGTGCATATCTTCATCGGACTATCTAGTGACTTTCACTTTTGGACTTTCAGAGACATCTTCTCTAAACTTTAGCTTCTGCCTCACCAGAGTGTTCGGTCACTGCACTGACAGACTGTCTGATGACTAGTCCACCTCGACTCTAGAGAGCATCTCTCTCTGGACTGGCTCCTTTAGGGCTCACCGGACTGTCCGATGATCTCATCGGACCATCCGGTGACTGAATCTTTAGCTGGTCTTGAGCTTCGGTCTTTGACTTTGCTTCCTTTGTCATTTTTAGTGCTTTCTGAGGATCTAAAGACGATTCACACCCTCTAACACTTGCATGACATGTGACAAATGACCTTACCCTCCTAATAGTACCGGCGTTCCTATGGACTCTCTAGCTAGTCCTTAGCCTTGGTCTTCTGTCGCTCGGCAACTCCTCTTCTAATGTTTGTCCTTGTCATCTACTGAGAAAGCCCACCATGTTGATGTAGAATTAGCGGGGTGGTATCTATAATACAGCCATTACCTATGGTGTCTACTCAATCACCAAAATCAATTCATACTTTTTAGGGGACTTCAAAGGTCATGAAGCTTACAGCATCTGGCGACAGCCTCTGGCTGTGCAGCGACCTTGGCAGCCAAGACATGTTCCTGCTCCGATGATTTGGTCCTCCTGGCACGGATAGGGTTAAAAGCTCAACCAACGGAAATGACAACCAAAGGAAACGACAGGAAAGAAGGAAGCTCACCAGAAAATAGCCGAGCAAACGGGGAGAACTATCTCTGATGTGGACTTCAACACCACACAAGGTGTTTCAATCACAACCTGAGTGCTCGCCCCCCTTCAACCTTGTGCGTGCCGGAGAGGCACAATGGCAACAGCGTGGCGATCAGCAAGGATGGTGACGAAGATGGCGTACTCGACGGGGATGACACGGACAGGACACGAGCACGAATGAGAGCGACGGTGGGGAAGGCGGCTCGCGGAACTGGGCGGTTTGAAACTCGAGGATCAAAGGCGCTGAAGATGATGAATATGGCGGCAACCAGGACAGGGACACGAGCACACCAGGCGACGACGGGGACAGCTACTGGGTCGACGGAGATAGCATCGGACGGACTGGGTCGGCTCAAGATAAGGACAGCGCGATGCAGTCGACCGGCAAGGTGGCGCAGAGGAACGGGCTCGGACAAGGACGGCAATGCAGCTCGGTGACAAATGGACAAGGCAGATCGATAGGCGAATAGAGACGGCGTGGTCAGGCGAGGATGGGGTCAACGTGGAGACGACAGGCTGGCAAGGATGATGCGGGGATGAAGACGGGGCACTGGACGATGCAGCATAGGGCCACGGCACGCGGACGAGAACGATGCAGATAGACGAGGCAGACGACAGCATCGGGCAGGGGTTGAGGGCTGTCGCACGCGGTCGCCGAGGCAGGGTTGGGCAGCGCGGACGAAGACGACGGAATGCAAATGGGGATAGCACGCGTCGATGAGGACGGACAGCGGCTCAAGGCAGACGTCGCAGGTCGGCGCGACGCGATCAGCGACGCACAGCCGACAGGCAGGATGACATGCAGTCAGGATCGACTCGGCGAACGGCGCGGATGGACACAACCCGGATGGAGACGGCGCGAGGTTCAGGATGGACGGCGACGAGGCAGTGGCACGGCGCGGCGGC
>BCLG01000126.1:179161-200482 GCA_001602295.1 Zoysia matrella
AGCTGGGGCGGCGCGTTGACAGGGCAGAGGCAGCTAGGGTTGGGGCAGCACGGGGCACAGGGCAGCTAGGGTTGGGGAGGAGTTTTTAGGGGGTGCTGTGGTAGGTGGGGAAGGAGCGCAGCCGTCCAATCGAGGGGGGTCAACAGTCGAGATCGCTAGGATGCTAGGAGGCCGGCTGGGCCGCTTGAGAGAAGGGAAGTGGGCCCAACAGTCGATCCGTGGGCTGTTGCAGTCATCTGTACTTATTCTTTGGGGGAAACGTGAAATTGGGGCCGCTCGGAGGAGGAGGGTTGGGGGTGACGTCGTGGGAGGCTAGAGCATGTTCGTGCGCACCTTTCTTGTGAAGGACACGGCCGAAGGTGGCTCGGTCTGTGGAGCTCGAGGTCACCTAGCAGTGGTGGCTGGCCTGGTGGTGGCCGAAGGAGTGTTGGAGAACGAGGGAGAGAGAGCGAGAGAGGCCGAGGAATTCGAATGGAGCTCGGACACGAGAACGAGATCGTGTCCCGATTGGCCTGACACAGGATGCTGTGTCCACGTTGCATGCCCACCAAGGAGGAGGCGCGCTGGCGCGAGGTGGGTGGGGGAAAGAAGCTGGCAGGTGGGCTCCCCCTGACAATTTACCTCAGTTGAGCTTAATACTTAAGCAGTTTGGGAATCGAAAAAGGAAGAGCAAACAAACTTGAATTGGGGTGAAACTTTGAAGGATGAACCTATAACATGTTTTATACAACATAAATTGTACGCATAGCATTTTTTCGAAGGGAACAGGAAGATCTGTAGTTTTGAATATGGTTAACCGTTAAGCAGACTTGAGAATCTGCAGGAAAACAGATCATTTAACCAACTTCAGAGGTCTTGAAGAAATATCTCCTGAACTCCTAACATTTGAAACTTTGCATCGAGACAGAACAGTGATAGATAAAGAACATTTACTTTGGAGTTAAGTTCCAATTCGAAATAGATTGGATTCTATTGAAATTTGAAACCAGCTAAGTGTTTAGGAGGGGAATTTCATTTGGGTCCTTTTTGAATTGGATAAAAGTCATTAAATTTTTACCATTCTTCAAAAGATCAATTTGAGTTCAAAATTTTGTTTCCCACATTTCATACACTTTATTTGTAAAAGTTTGAACATTCATTTTGATTTCAAATTAAATTCAAATTTGAATTATTACCGGAAATTTCTTGAATCTCTTTGGAACTTTAATTGAACTTTCGGATTCTTTGTAAAAAATTAAGATTTCTTGACTTCGAGAGATGTGGAATTTTATAGTTTTGAAAATGCTATGAGTTGTTGCTAATGTGTCCACATATGGATTGCAATATCATATTGCTCGCTGAATCAAAATGATATAGAATTCTTGCCAAAGTTTTATTTAAATTGGATTAATTGAAGTTAAAACTTTATATCAAATTCTGCAAATTTTTCAAAATAACATCATACATGTAGTGTATTTACATCTCAAAAAATGATATCAAAGTCAAATGAGTAGAAACATGTGTAAAGTAGGCTCAAATGAGCAAGGGTATACTCGACTTTTTAGCTACAACTTCATACCGTCAACTAAGCTTAACGGGGAGGCTCAAAAAAAACTAAGCTTAACGGAATAGGGTCAAGCTGTATGTTCATTTCTGAAAAACAGGGTCAAACTGACAAAATCAAACAAATAGGGTTGTCTATTAGTCTTCAAAATAGGGCCAAAAAGGCAATCGCCTCATAAATTAAAATATGATCACAAGAACAAAAACTAGTCTCGCAAGTAGCCCTTCACATATATGACTGGGCCTCATCAGATCTTTCACAGCAGCATGGAGTTACAAATGAAAAATAGTGAATTTTTTTCGTGAAATTAAGTTGAAGTAAAAGAAAAGATCAATGATGGGTTCTTACGTACAAGAACTTCACAAATGTACTCAATACATTACAGCATATACAAGGAGATGACCTTACGAAAACATGCACGCGCACACACAATCTTTTATTTTGCATCACGAGAAACCTAGGTACTTTTAATTTGGACCAGATATGAAGTACTTCACTGGACAGTTGACTAGAGTCCATCATGTTTTTTTTATTTTCCCTGAGACCTCTTTGCCATGTAGTGAATATGATCTGCCACATCTGTCATCTCTGGTTTTTTATCTACATCAAGATTTAGGCATTGAACAATCAGTTTTGCCAGACCATCTAGAAGCTCAGTGTTTTCTTTTACTGCAATTTCTGGGTCCACAAGCTCAATCACTCTATTGTCCTTTGTGTAAGCATCAAGAAAGGTCCTGAGCAAACTGTTATTGTCAGAATATGAGGCCTTCTTCCTTGTTAGGAGTTCTAACAGAAAGACTCCAAAACTGTAGACATCACTTATATTGGTCAGTAGACCTGTTTGCAGATATACCGGATCCATGTAGCTCCTGTCACCAATGACATAGTTGGTGTGTTGTTTATCTATAGCAATCAGCCTAGATATACCGAAGTCTGAGATCTTTGGTAGGAAGTCATCGTTTAGAAGTATATTAGCAGGTTTGACATCGCCATGCAGGATTGTTGTTGTGGTCTTCGAGTGCATATAGCCTAGACCTTCTGCTGATTGTGCACCAATACGCAAGCGTAGATCCAAATCAAGAGGCACCCTCCTACTGCCATGTAAAATGTCATCAAGGCTACCCTTGGGCACAAACTCATACACCAAAATTGGGACATCAACTTCTAGACAACAGCCGACAAGCTTGACAATATTCTTGTGAATGACCCGAGATTTAATGATGACTTCATTTGCAAATTGATCTTTTTGTGCCAAATCCCCCTTATAAACCTCACCAAAGCCACCTTTTCCAATGAGATTGCTACCTTTCAAAATTGGCTTGAGCTCATCCTTTTTGAAAAGCTTAATATTATTAACCTTTTCTTGTACAGGTCCACCATTCTTTTCAAAAAATTCTTTCATCTTGCGTGCTCTCTACGAAGAAGTGTGATGAATACAAGAACTGCAATGATGAGGAGACCACCTACCATGCCTACATAAAGAAGAAATAAATTAAAGGAACCATAAACATTCTATATACATAAGTCATTTTGGATATCGACTTAGTCTCTAAAATATATGTTGAGCTTCTATTCTTATTAAAACATTCATTAGAAAATGATATATGTATATTTTTATGAAAGTATATTTCAAGACAAAGATAATCTAAACTTAATAAATTAAAATTATTTGCAATTTACATTTCCAATATTTGAACTGATTACTGTTCAAAATGACTTGAATTAGAAAACCAGAAGGGGTAAAAATAACAAGTGCTACTTTCCATAAACTTGTCACTCAAAGAATGCTACATAACTGTTTGTTTTAAACTGGTTCTATATCTTCTCTGCATGAAACTTCAATCCACACCATGAAACTTGCCTAGTACACTGGATATTAGGATAATTCACTCCGTACGAAAGTTACACTTATTCAATTTACATCAACAGAAAAAGTAGATAGTGAAAGATATCACGTACATACCTATGGAGATTTGTGCTGCTATGGGAAATATTGGATTGCAGGACTGTTTGAATGGATCAGCACGTGGAAACCCCTTGGGCACTTACATTCGTAGGAGCCGTTCAAGTTCTTGCAAACTCTACAAGGATATTCCTTACTACGTTGACACTCATCGATATCTGTTGTTTATATCATAGCAAAGAGCGAATTGAAACATTTCATGAATATGAAATCAGATGCGAAACATGAAATGCATGCAGAATATACTCCTATTAATGTTATAAATCAGCTACTCGCAAAAAATATTATAAGTAGCTGGCTTAAATTGGTACAATAAAAACAGAGAGTCAGTTTCTAGGGGCAAATTCTTGAGAAAATCGTGATCACACCACGATGCATGATATTTGGTGCATCAAGAGCATCTTTACCTAATTAAGTTTTACCAAAGATTAATAGGTTTCTGCAACCATGATGCCTAATTAGCAGGACACGCGTGTACTTACCAACACAACCATCGACGGCATACGGATTGCCCTCGTATCCCTTGGTGCAGTTGCAGACGTACCCTGGTCCGTTGGCTGTGTCAGTGCGCATACTGTTAGAACTCACGCAGGCGTAGCCCTGAACCTTCTCCTTCGCCTGGGCGCACGTCAGGTTATCTCGGATAGCCCAGTCTAGCCACACCGGCATCGTCTGGTTTCGGTCCATCTTGAGGTCCTTGACCTGGAAGGTGTAGTTGTCCCTGTCCACAATGAAGGCGTAGTCGCAGGGGCTGAAGTCCAGCCGCTCCACATGGCTATATGTCTTGAAGGTCATGGTGTTGTCGGTGAGGCCCGGCGGGATATCGACGTGGCAGCACCCGACGCCGACGCAGGAGCCATCCACCGCACTGCCGGAGTTGTTGCAGAAGGTCATGCAGCCGGTGTAGTAGGCGTAGTAGTAACCGTTGCCCTCGTTCCGCTGGCCACGCGTGTAGCCCAGGGAGTTGCAGCCGATAACGACGACGTGGTTGTGGGTGTTGGATATGCGGTACAAGCCGCCCTGGTAGAACTCCACGTCGCCATCGCTGTAGTCGTACACCTCGTCGGAGGTGTTGTAGCACTGCGACGCGACGGGGAGCATGACGCGGGCCTCCGCCGTCCGTATGGACAGGTGGTCGAGTGGCACTCGCCTCGTGCTGCCGGCGAGCGTCAGGGAGCTGTGTGCCAAGCTGTGTGCCAGTTTGGCAGAACCGCCTCAAAACATTGAACGGCTCGCCTAGGATCGATCTCATGTGATATTGAGTAACAATATTTAAATAATACAACATGAGTGATAAAATAAAATAAAAAACCGATTAAAATCTTATAATAAAATTCAAGTGGTCTTAATAAGAGATAAATTTAAAACAAAATTTAAAACATAGCGGAAGAGATACAGAACTGATACGACGGTTTTCTAATCATGAAACATATCTTACCTTAAACATGCTTTATTCCTCGCAACCAGAGTTCGATGAGGAGAGAACCGGCTCACAGGACCAAGTTAACCAGGGGTGCACCTTTCCATACTCTTTTGTCGCAACAGCTACACCAGCTACCTGCAAAAAAAGCTACAACACCACAAAAAGAGGAAAAAACAAACTATGAGTACTAATGACTCAACAAGACTTACCCGTAAAAAATAGCTAACTACAGCTGACTTCTAAGTAAGAGGTTGACTCACAGAGGTGGCATTTGCATAAACATAGCATTATTAGTGAATCCTTAATTTTCACTTTTAGCGGTAAGTTAAGTTTACATAATGTAAATTTAATTTGCACTATAAACTAGAGCAAACATAGTTGTCAAGCAATTGCCTATAAACTAAGCAAACATTGCCTATTATTAATTAAGTATAGTTATTAATATGACATGACACAGCGAACAAGTTATACTCGTTACTGTAAGAGACAGCGATTATAATCGATTTACACCCGCTGAAAAAGCCCAAAGTACACGACACATATGCGCTTCCCAGAAGCCGCACGTGACCACCTTTCATAACAATACCATAGGGCCAGTCCAACGCGCATCTCTTCTAAGCACATGGTCCTCTATGCGATCACCACGCCGGATGCATCCATGGTTAGATCTAAGGCTTTTCTCTACTCCCCGCCGAAAGAGAGGTAGGGTTACATTCAACCGCTACGGTATCGAGCTACATCAGTTTCTTAGATCCCATGTCCCTAGTATGCCTTTAGTACTGTTCAAACTTGCTCAACAGGGTCACACTCGAATGGGTTCTTAACTGACATAGACGGAGCTATCACTGTGAAGGCACTGCCTTCTCAACCCTTCGATACTCTATCCTTGCCCGGTCTCAAGTTTATTCAAGTGTAGAATAAAATAAAAACCTATAGCTCGCGAGTGAGGTTTCTCATTCACTCGACTTCTACTGTTTATTATAACTCATAGCCTAGCTGTACATCGAGTTATATATACCAATATATACTCAATAGGGTAAGTGATACTATCATGTATTTTAGAGTTTCAAACAACTCCTATAACTTAATGCACAGTACATTAACTATACAATATATAGTGATAAAAAAAAGATTTAAAATAAGATTAATGCACCAAGGCTTGTCTTTGGTTTGCTGAGAGTTAGCACATACAAGCTGGAGATCTTCAGTGACGGACGTCTCTGGAGCAACTAAAGCAAGTTGCTGGCCTTCCACGTTGTTTCCTAAGTGCATAAAATGATAGGCTAGTGCGATTAGTTATGCACCTATTACAATGCTAAGGTTTTAACTTGTCATCGCATGTGATGATAAGTTCACATGCGAGGAGATGCTTATGAATGCATATAACAATGAGTGTTATGTGCGTTCATGTGAATTGAGTTTATTAAATTAATGCGCTATCTGTAATTGTATGGCAAATTTCTCATTTTCACCTAAAAGGAATGAATTTCTATACTATACTAAAATAGGTCATAATAATAGGGAAATCACTTCTAAAATTCTTTAATATGGTTCTAGAAGGCATAAACTACAATTTTAGTTGCTCATAATATTAATAAGGCTATAAACTAATTTCTGAACAAGTTATACAATTTATTATTAAACTATGAATTTATAATGAATTAATCTCTAATCAATAGTAATCATGATTTATAAATAATCTACAGGCACATAAAATCTAATAAATTCTAGGATGACAGAATATAATCATTAGAGGCTAAATATAATATTTTTTACATTTTAATTATGCAAGAAAAATGATGATATGCACAAATGCTTAATGCATATTATTTAATTAATAGAAATAATTCTAATGCAGAAAATGCAACTATCACTCTACATGATGAGAGGATTCCAATGGTATTTTATTTGCATTTTTCTGAGCTCATATGCATTTTCTATGATTTTTGTAAATTTTTACTGATTTATGCGCAATTAATAAATAATTTCCGAAACTATTCGAAAGAGCCGTCACTGTGGGGAGGACACGTGGCGACCCCGAAGGCCTGGCCACACAATCGACCACACGGTGGGCCGCACGGGATCTCGGGGTGGGGCCAAGCTGGCCCGAGCGGCTGTGGCGGCCGGTACACCGGCGCGCGGCAGTGCGCTCGCCGAAGCTCGGCTTCGGGTGGTGTTTCCAATGCCAAAATGGGCGGCGCAGCGCGGCGAGTGTAGAGACGGGGTCAACGAGGTGGGAGCCTCACCGGGATGCGGCCGGTGGCGAGAGGCGGCTCGGAATCAACTCGGGCGAGGTTGGAGCGGTGCAGTGGTGGACAAAACCTGAGTCTTGCTCCTAGAGCTTCCCCACAGAGATAAAAAGACTGGCACAGGATCGATGGCTGTCTAGGATGGCCGGAATGTGGTCGGCTGCGTGGAGCACCACGGCTCCAATGGCGTCGGCGGCAAAGGTCCCCAAAATTCCTGTGAAATCAAACAAGATTCCGACCGATTCTCGACCTTAGGAGCTGGGCGAGGTAGTGAGGAGGCTAGGATGGCGAGGAATCAAAAAGTTCTCGATGGAGCTTACCAATTTCGGTTGAAGAACGTCCGGCGAGTCCAAAAGCTTCGAATTTTGGGGGAAACTTGAAATCCAGTCGCCGTATCTCGGGGATGGAGAAGAGGCCACGGTGGATGGTGGAGGACAAGGTGGCGCACCAGCTCGCTGAGGATGGTGGCCGGGAGAGGGCTCCATGGTGGCTCTTCACGGAGGAAATGGCGTGCTGCCGGGAAGAGGCAGTGAGAGAGGGAGGATGGAATGAGACAGAGCCGGCTCGGTCAAGTGACCATGGGCATGTCCCCTGGTACCCCAACATTGCTAACGTGGCCCGGCTGCATGGCCGCCACCGCGGGAGGCGCGCTGGCGCCAGGAGAAAGGAAGAAGACCCAACAGTGAGGCTGCTGGGTGGGGCCCGTGTGGCAGGAGGTGATCCAGTGCAGATTAATACTTAGGCATTTTGTGCACAGAAAAAGACAAGCAAATGACCTCAAAATGGAACGAAACTCAGTAGAAAGTTTCTTCAACATGGGGTCTACAAGACACAACCAACATGCACAGCCTCTTGCCAAGTAGGATGAAAGATACGGAATTTCGAAAAAGGTTAAATGATAAGGAAACTAGGAGAATAATCTGAAAGGCAGATCAATTAACCAATTTCGGAGGTCTTAAAGAAATATCTATCGAGCTTCGATATGAACGAAACTTGGTAGAAATGTTCTTGACAGGGTATTCTATCATCCTACCGACATTCACAGGCATTTTCACGAGGAATTGAATGATATTGAATTTCGAAATTGGTTACCCGAGAAGTAACAGAAAAATCTGCTAAAGGCAGATCAGGTAACCAACTTCGAAGCTTTGGAAGAATTACCTCCCAAGCTCCTAACAATTTGAAACTTTGCAGATTGGTAGAACAGAGATAGATCAACAATTTTTGTTTTGGAAACAAATTGCATTTCGAATTGGATTCGAAACTACAAGACTTGGAACATAGGTACTCGTTAAGTATTCGGAGTTTTGGATTGGAGTATTAAGGATTTGGCCAACCTTGGAGTAATTCCATTCCAAAATTTTGGTTTCCCTTATTTCATAGCTTTTGTTTCCAAAAGTCTTGAACTTTCCCCAAAGGTTTGAAAGCATGAAATGTTACAAGCCGGCCTCACAGATGATCTCGAAGCCCCGCCGAGAGCAATCTGGACCGATGCCGAACAGGTAGTCGATGGCCATGCCACCGCAGCTCTTTGGGCAGCTGGCCTTGCTCTGGGCAGTGGTGGAGGCCAGCGATGTCGCTAGATGCAGATATATCAGTAAGATCGATGTCGCTGACATTATTGCTCTTTCTGATTGATGGATTTGCATTGGTGGCCCTTGCTTGTTTCCAGTGTTAGCGCATCGCTAGCCCGGCCTCTCCTTGAGTTTATATAGCGAGAGTGGACCGAGTGGTTGCTTCCATCGATATGTACTAGATGTGTTGTTAATTACTCCCTCCGTCCCAAAACAAGTATCGTTCTAAACTTTCAAACATTGATCATTCATCTTATTTAAAAAAATTATAAAAATATTATTTATTTTATTATGAAATAATTCATTATGAGAGATACTTTAAATTTGACTTGTTAATTTTTGCATTTTTTAAATTTTTTTAAGAAGACGAATGGTCAAACATTGGTTTTAAAAAGTAAAAACATCACTTATTTTTTGTGATGGAGGGAGTAGATGTCATTGCACTACACAATGCCTTAATTATGATGTTTTAATTAACTTCCTCAAGGATAGTCGGTACTATTACTCAAATCAGCTTGTGAGGGGCTTTTAGGAGAGCTTTTGAGGTGGTTTTTATTTTGATTTGTAGGGAATCTTTTAAATTGTAGCATAATTTGGAGTAGAAAAATGAACTATATAAGCCACAGAAATCATGAAAACTGGCTGAGCCATATCAACCCGAGAAGTGCCAAACGGCTCCTTAACTGTTGTCGTGACTTTTTACATTATATTTCACTATTCATCGTATTAAAAGAAGTCTAATAAATATAATATATTTTGTTAAAATTTGCTTTATATTAAAGGTATTTGAAATTATTAAAAAACAGAGAGCACATCGTCCAAGTACAAGTCTTGGCTATTATACATCGCGGCCTATAAGCTTCACGATCATGTGAATAAGTTGACATTCGCTCTTGAATTATGGATTGGTGTCTCGCTTATTGGTCGGTGATTTTATTTTCAATAATGTGAAGATTGTTTTTAATCCCAGCTTTAATTTTATTGGCCAGCGATACTTTAAGCAGCTGTCTCCCTTCGTTTATATTGCCAGTGGCTGTTCCCAATGTCGACGTAATCTGAACCACCGACGGTGAGAGATTAATTGTTTTTGACGGCACATAGACCATGCCCAAGTCGCGTGGAGGCCAGAGATGCCGCTAAAAGTAGATACTCCATCCGTTTCTTGTCGTTATTCTTTATAACATCAAATTTAATCATTATCTTATTTAAAAACTTAGTTTAAATGTGTAAAACTATGTCATTTTTCAAACACCTTCAATGTAAAGCAAATTGTAACAAAATATATGATATTTCTTATATTTTTTTAATAAAATGAATGATCAAAATTTATTTCACTCCCTCGTTCCAAAATATAAATATTTTTAAGTTTAGTCAAAGTCAAACTTTATCGCTTTGACTATTAAGAATGAAAAATTAATGATATTTTATCATTGAAAAATTATATTTTTATTCATTGTGAAATAAAATTTTATAAATAGTATTTTTATATAAGAAATTATGTAATTTTCCAGATATTACTAGTAAAAGTTAGAAGAATTTGATTTTAAATAAATCTAGAAATGCTTCTATTTAGAATGGAGGTTGTACAAGTCAGGAACGGTCATAAAGTTTGAAGGCACCGATCCAAAAGTCAGAAAGAGCAATCTCAGCATGTTCACATGATCATAAAGCTTGAAGGTCACGATATTTATAATAAGTAAGACTTGACCTTGGACAATATGGCGGTTATTTTCTATATCTATATAGACACAACCCACTATAAAGCTTTGCTTTTTCTATACTCTTAGGTTAAACTACGTTATTAGAATAAATATTACTGTCAGATTGCAAGTTCTAAATCTCATCTGACCAGTGATGTGTGTCCCTTATCCTCTCGCACTAGACCACCGTTACCTATCATGAGTGGTTAAGTGATTAGCAAGCAGAAGCTTTTGCAGCCTTACAAGCATTGTTGTGCGCGCTTGAAGCTGGTATGATACGTGTGGAATTTGAAACTGACTCGCTGAGCTTGCATAATGCTCTTCTTTCCTCTTCAATGGATTTGGCTCCATATGGAGTTGTGTTTTAAGATATAAAAATGCTAATGCATACAGCGTTTGTGTGTGTTCGGGTGTTAGCCTCTCCAAGCATGTACTCTCTCCGTTTTTAAATTAATGTCAGCGTTAATTTTTAACATCAACTTTGACTATTTGTCTTATTCAAACTTTTTTTATAAATATCATATATTTATTATAATTTGATTTACATTAGAGTCATTTAAATCACAACTTAAAATTTTACATATTTAAACTATTTTTTTAATAAAATAAATGATTAAAATTAATGTTAAAAGTCATCAGCGACATCAATTTAAAAACGAAGAGAGTAATTCTGTAGCAGATGGTTTAGCTAAGATTGGGGTGTCACTAGGACCGAGTGAGGCAATTCTCTGGTCGGATAGTGTTCGTGACTGTGTATCTAACCTTGTGGCCGTCGATTTGTTTTCGGCCAGTATGTAATGGAAGATTACGTCCCTTTCAAAAAAAAATGTTGTGTTTGCCTTCCTGCCTCTTCGTCTCTTCTCTACTCTTAAAAAGAACAGATTTTCTTTTCTACATCCACACGGTAAAATATCCTCAACAAAGATGAGTTACACGTAAAATACACTCAGAGTTATCTTTTCTTATAAATCTAACAAATAAAATCTCTCCACGAACAACTTTTATAAATCTAATGGATGAGCTCTTTTGGATCTCTCAGATAATGAGCCCACACGAATAATTGTTAGTTCACAAAATACAACTATCCGGAACAAATATACGAGATCTAATGAAAGTTGTTCAAGAATAAAATAAATGTATTTTAATATTAATATATTTTTTTAAGTTAATATTTTTTCTTTAGACCGTAGCATTAACACAGAATATTGAGACTAGTTGTTGTAAAAGTGGAGGTGGTCTTTAATCTACCCTAACCTTTCACTCATCCGAGATAATATTATTGACAATAGTCTGACCTTTCACTCATCTGAGATAATATTATTGACAATAGTTTGTGCCTTTCTCCTACAAATCTTTACTGATTGCAGTTGAAGTTGAAGTTGCAGGCAGGGCAGATGCCATACCCCCCGCAAGCCGCAAATCAAATATGCGAGCTTTGTGAGAATCCGTCAACACATTGCTCAACACAAAGAAAATATGCAGGCATTTTGGAAATACAATAATTTATGCATTCAACACAGAAATTACCATTCTGTTATTACATATAAACCTAATCCAAAATATTAATGGCTTTAAAGTCATTTTCTTACTTGTTCTACCAATATGTGTGAGTAAGATACTTTATGCAAATTAGTATAAGTAGAATAAACATAATAAGATTGTGGGTTTTTGTGAGTTGTTGCGGATATACCGCTTGTCGAGTGGGCTTGGTTGACGGACAATTTTTAAGTTACGAATTGAATATTGTTGATAAACAAAAGCCACTAACATAAATTTTGTGAGGCAGATATGTGGCTCACATCAATACCCGCCCACTTGCGACTTGAATTGCAGTCCAAACAATCGGACCTGTACCACATTGCCTTCTGCATCATCATTTTATTTTTCGTTCCTACTCTGTACACCCTTAGCCTAATAGCTACTAATTCGTGGCATGAAGTAATTAATCTCCCAGTGTCGATGTTTGCGCAACGCGCCAGGCACCAGCACTGCCGCACCATATTTCAGGAACTCCCCACTAAGGTTGAATGACTTCTATTTCTCTCAACTAGCGCAGCCACATCCTCCGTTTCAAAATATAAAAATTTCTAAGTTTAGTTAAAGTCAAACTTTTAACACTTTGACCACTAATAATATATAATAAATAATATTTTATCATATAAAAATTATATTTTTTTTATTTATTATGAAGTAAGCTTTCGTAAAAAGTATATTTTTATATTAAAAATTTTGTAATTTTCTAAATATTATTAGCAAAAGTTAAAAAAATTATCTTATCCAAACTTAAAAATGCTTATATTTTGGAATGGAGGTAGTACTATTAATTTAGTCTCAAAAATATTAGTAACACTACCATCTTATGTGCATTCTTTACCCACTACGCATGGTACCTGGTGCAACTCTCATGCAAAAAAGTAATTATCTTGGAGGTTTCTCATGCCTCTCGCCCACGGGAAAATCCATTTTGTGGTAGTGTACATAGGAAACGATTACTGCCACATCCACGCAAAAAACTGTTGTCAATACCCAAAAAAATGTATTGCTGACATTCATTCTTAATTACTCCCTCCGTTTTTAAATTATTGACATTGTTGACTTCTAACATTAACTTTGACCATTCGTTTTATTTAAGAAATTTGTTCAAATACAAAAAAATTATTATTATTTGCTTTATTATTAGTGGTTTTAAAAATATGACTAATAATTTTACACAATGGAATATTGAAAGTCAACTGTGTCAATAATTTAAAACCAGAGGTCATAGTTGCCAAAAGCATAAGAAAAACTGCTGCCACTATCTGAAAGCATTGCACTAATGTTTCTTCCTCCAATGTCTCTCCCACTCAACCGCGAAAAAAAAAAGAAAACCCTCTCCCACTCTGATATTCCTTCTCTCGAGTTTGTCCTTAAAATGCGATGAACGTACATACTGCGGCAGCCAGCAGGATACAATCGCATGCTTGGTTTGACAAAGCAAGGTGTTGACGCTTTTTTCCGGTCACACACCGAGAGCACTTGGTCATGCGGGTCACAACAGATCAGATCGGCGAGGTCAACTCCGATCGGTTCGAGAACAGGCAAGTATCATGATTTCGCTAAGAAAAATGGCTAAATTTATGACAAACCTGCAAAGTGATAGACAACGCACTTTTGTGATGAAGAATGACTAGTTTGCGAACAAACTCGCAAAGGCCGTCGAATCTCCTGTTCAGGAGGGACTTGTCTAGGTGTGAGCGTCGCCGGACGTATCCTAGGTCGGCTGGCAGACCCTAGGACATCATCTATAGCCATGAAGACCGAAGGATGTATAGCATAGGGGTTGAAAGAGGTTTTTAGAGTTTGGAGAGGTAAAAAGTAAAGGTGCAATTGGTAGAATCAATTGGGTTACCCCTTAATTGGCCATAGGCCTCTTTATATATAGGTGAGGTGGTCTTATCCCGTGCAGCCACGAATCTCCTTTATTAGAAAATAAATTAGCTCTAATTTGGTGTAAAAACTAACAAAAACAGACTTTAGAACTAGATACTCTGGCTTTGGGCCGGACACTCTAGTACCAAACACTCTGGTACATTATCAGACACTTTGGGGATATAAAAGGTGGTTTCAGAAAGGGGTCTGTTAGAGTCTCTGGCTTTGGACCAGACATTCTAGTATCGAACACTCCGGCACATTATCGGAGACTCTGGAGATATAAAATGTGATTTCAGAAAAGGGTCTGTCAGAGTCTCCGACTTTGGGCTGAACATTCCGATACATTGCCAGACACTCTGAGGGTCTAAAAATACGGTTCCAGAAAAGGCAGTCATTTTTGTTAACAACATAATTTTCTCATCCGATCTCCGATTTAGGTGATCCATATACCCGTTTTGATCATCTCAGCAAGGGCTTTGCCTTGGAACATTCAAATCATAGATTTGGCTTCATATTCATGTGTGTTTAAGCACTTCTTTTCTTCTTTAGTAGAATTTAGCCAAACTCTTCAAAAATATGTTCCATGTCCTAAAAAATATGTTGAAAAACTATTCTTAAGAAATAACTATTACAGGTCGAAATTTAGACATCTTCTACTATATTTGGCCTATCAAACATAAATTTTCGATCTTTCAGGATGCAAATTTTGATTGTCAACACATGCCCCCCTATTTTTTTGGTAAAGTTTACATACCAAAAAATATTCTTTGGTCTCAGAATTATTTTAGAGTGATAATTAAAAAATTCATTGGCCATGTTATCTCGTAGGATAATATTTATATTATTGGCCAAATAGAACTAAACATTTCACCGCACACTTGACAGGCATAACAAATATTTCTATTGTAGCATCTTCTTCCTTATACTTCATTTAACGGCTTTTGCCCCTCGAGTGTCGAAGTTCTTAGTAGCTTAACGATGGTTGATTACAACTCATCGGCTATAGAAGTATCATGCTCTTCTACCTATGTTAAAACTATGTTCTACATTTAAACACTCTCATCAAATTCTTCAATGTTCAACAATGAAGCTTAATAGTTCAAAAAATATTTATATGCCAAATTTTAAGCTTCCCCTGAAATATTAGGCTAGAATCGCACGAGCAATGACTACCAAGAAGATTCCAGCACTTCGATTCGGCTATATCCAACTCTAGAACAAAAATTACCGAATTATCACTTTCTCAGTCAAAACTGGAGCTTTCTGATTGCCAAACCGGAATTTCTGGTTTTTTTTAGGATTTTAGCATTGGCAATTTCGAGTATCGATCATTTGACAACTGAAAATTAAGTTTCATCGGCATTGTAACTAGATACTTATCATGCCAAATACATAGCTACAATCATTATGTTTCTAAATACATAACAACACCAAATTCATGATATTATATTTAGCATCTAGGCATACATCAATGTGAGCACTATGATCCACTCTTCATATAATTTATACAACCGAAATAAACTCCAAGAAGTAATACAAATGCCATATATGTAGTTATTTCAGTATTCATAACTAAAATTAATTTCAACAATTGTACGGCAGTTTGAACATAACCCTTCATAGCATGAACAAATTTGTACTCTCAATGATTAAAATAAGACCAACAAGGACGAGAACAAACATATGAAGGTGGCTCCAAGTTATACGGATTGGTGACACGGATAATGAATCAAGATGAAGAAATGATCAATAATATTTGTGATCGGACACATACCTTAATTGTTTCTTAGCCTTTTTCTTTTTCACTATCTTCGTAGCATCCATCACTTGATCATCATTATTATCACATTCTTGCAAACTTTTTTTGAGAACCCATGACATGCGCTTCTCTTTCAACTCTTTTGTACTAAGTTTTTGCAATTCCTTCATTTGCCAATTTGAGAAATCGAGTGGACCTCTCGGTTGTGTCTTTGTCTTGGGAATTAGCAATTCTAATTTGCTCTTAGACACCTCCAACTTCTTTGGTTCAGATTTGGCATCAAGCATATCAACACTTGGTTGCTTCATCTTTTTGCCATTAATAGCCGAAGCTTTCAAAGCATGAATAGGCTTTTCTTACTTAAATTCAGATCTGAACTTTTATCCTTACGGTCATCTTTTTTGACATAGTAAACTTGTTGGACCACTTTTACTTTATCTTGAGCTATTGATCGATTCTTCTTATCAAAACGATCTCTTGTGTATGGTTGTCTTTTAGTGGTTTGCTTTTTTGTGGTGGCATTGTGTCTACGATATGATTGAGGTTGCATCTTTGGACTATGTCACTCCAATGATGAATAAGGATGAAAATCTATAGTGGGTGATCCATATGACATTGATATAATCGGTGTAAAAGAAAGATATGGAACCTCCAAATAAACTTTCTCTCTTTGCCGATTCCAACCCTTATGTTTGTATTTTGGGGCACTCTTGATGGCTTGGGGTAGTTTGGTTAGAAGCGCTCCTCGCAACTCTCTCTTACATATTTAGCCAAAAGCTCTTCAAATGTAAGCTTTAGCTTTCTACCCTCATGTTGGTCATGGAACTTACCTTTTTGAATCTTTTTTAAATCGACTCTTGGCGTTTTGCTCATTTTACTGACTCTGCAAAAACCGAAAGCTCCGGTTTGGCAAAGCGGATGTTTCGATTTTCCAGATTTGCTAGGTTTGGCCGATTTGAAGTTAATCGGTCATGAGCAAGCTTAAAAACCTTTTGCTGCCCCAAGACACGATGGATCTTCAACAATCTCTATAAAATTATAGCATTTAACAATGTAATCACGAATTTCATCGGTAATTGTATTGTCTTCATTTGGGGGCTTTAAATTATTTTTGCCAAGAATCAACTTGTTGCTTTTAGATGAATCAGCCTGTTACCAATCTGATAATCTTTTACTATCAAGACCAATTGGAGCCAACTGGTAATTCTTATGTGTTTCTCCAAAACTCAATCGTCCATCATTGATAGCTGATTGGATTTTTTGACGGAACATATTGCAATTCTTAGTACTATGATCAAAAGAGTTATGCCATTTATAATATGTTCGCTTCTCTACATCCTAAAGTAATGATATGACTTTATGATCCCTGAGCTGAATAAAATTATTCTCTAACAAGTTATCAAATAGATCATCACACAAAGTCATATTAAAAGTGTACTTTGTTTTCTTTAGCAGATTCTTTTGAGGAGACTGCTTTAAGACTAAGCAAACGAATGGTTCAGATTTCTCCTCTATCCATTAGGCTATACATTTACTTGTGTTTCTTTTACCAGATGCTTTAGAATCAACTACTATGCTAGCATTGATCGATTTTCTTCTTTTAATTCTAGAGTGGCCACAATCAAACCAAGTAGATAGCAACTTTGGTAATGATGAGGTTGAAACTTTAAGTGCCAAGATATTGCTATTATCAGCCTTTCTATTTTTAACAATGCATTGGCCGATACTATGTGAAGACTCTTCGTTGCTAACAAGTAATTTACCCTCCTCGATCGATCTCTTAGAATTATTTACCATGATAGCACCAATGGATGTATCAACAAAAAACTTGTGATCTGATTGGGAAGAGTAAAGTACTTGTAAAATATACCTTATTAAAAATGTTGGAGAGGCATGAAACCTTGATATGAACTGATGAAAACTGGAAATTTTGACTTGTGAAGTTGGAAGTTCCTATTTTCCCTGAGTGGTCGAAAATCACCAGACTGGTATGGCAACGCCCTTGCCTTCTGTTCATCTCTATTTCCAGGCTCCTGTTGATGCATTTCATTGGAGGGTGAGAACGGTTCCTTAATTTTTATGATTTTACCCTGTTCATCCTTCTCAAAGTATAAGAGGAAATCTTGAAGTTCATTCTCGTCCTGCGACCTCCATCTTGTTTTCGTCAACTTACTGTGCTCCTAAAATGTTCCACGAGCTTCTTCAGGAATCTCTTCTATAGCTGTCACGTTGATGCACGTTGATGCATGGAGCGGTTGTTGAGCTCAAAGTAGGAAAGGGCAAATTCGGCTTTGCATTAACCTAAACTTCTATTCTTGTACCATGTGAAGCATCATATGGCCCTTGAAAACATCTAAATGAAAAATACGGACTAGCACGGCCATATGTGCCATTTATCGGCACACTATGTGAAGCCATCATAGATGGTACAACTGGTGTCGATGCATTGAAAGAAAAAACACCATATTAAGCATTTATAAAATTATTGGTATATGGTGTTTCATAAAACTTAGCCGAACCCATCATGTTGGCCCGATCTTGATAACTACCCATCAGCATATGAGCTTACCCTATTGCCGATGCATGAGAATATGTGTATTGAATGTTGCTAGTATAATTTAAACTTGAAGCAAATGCATCGTGAACAATGGGTCTATGCATATATTCAAAATGATGATTTGAATAGTTAAGACCACCATAGTCATAATTACTAGTTGATGCAATATGCTCACTAGCATATCTAGCAACATCAATATAAGAATTTGTGATGCTAGCAAAATGAGCATTAAGTGTTAATATTGCATATTGTACTTTGTAATCATCATGGCGATATGGATAGCCTGCCATGTGCTCTATTCTTGTTTTGATCAAACCACAACAACAAGGCGGCCTGATTCCTTCTTCTTTATTTTTGGTCTTTTCAAGTAAAACCTGCTCAACAGGAATAAGAACAACTGCAAATAGTTGCAATCGATTCAAGGAGGCTAGATGCAATGGTGATGACGAACCACAAAGATGGATCAATTAGAGAAAAGTCTAGGTTAGAAAATTTTGGTTGTTGTGATGAAAATGAAATAATCGTCCCCAGCGGAGTTGCCAAAAAGTGTCTTGACGATTTTTTTCCGGTCACACACCGAGAGCACTAGGTCTTGCGGGTCGCAACGGACTAAATCGGCGAGGTTGGCTCCAATCAATTCTGGAAGAGGTAGGTATCACGATTTTACTGTGAAGGGCGGTTAGGTTTATGGGCAAACCTGTAAAGTGGTAGACAACGTGCTTTCGTGACGAAGAATGATTAGTTTACGAGCAAACTAGCAAAGGCCGTCAAATCTCTCACCCAAGAGGGACCCGTCTGGGCATGAGCCGTGCCCTAGATTGGCCGGCAGGCTCTAGGACATCATCTATTGCCGTGAAGACCGGTGGATGAACAACAGAGGGGGTTGGAAGAGGATTAGGGTTTGAAGAGGTAAAAAGTAAAGGGGCAATTGGTAGAATTGATTGGGATACCCCCCTCAGTCAGCCTTAGGCCTCTTAATATAGAGGTAAGGTGGTATTACTTTGTGCAGCCACAAATATCCTTAATTAGGAAACAAATTAGCTCTGATTTGGTGTAAAAACTATCAAAAATAGGTTTGAGAACCGGATACTCCGGCTTGGGCTGGTCACTCCGGCACATTGTCGGACACTCTAGGTGTCTAAAATACGGTTCCAAAAAGGGGTCTGTAGGAGCCTCTGGCTCTGGGCCGGACACTCCGGTACCGGACATTCCGGTACAATGCCGGACACACTAAAAGTCTAAAACGCGATTTCAGAAAGGGGTCTGCCCAAGTTTCTGGCCATGTCGTAACCCTTTTTTTAAAGATATAATTTCCTCATCCGATCTCCAATTTAGGTGATCCATATACTGTTTTGATCGTCTAGGCGAGGGCTACATCTTGGAACCTTCAAATCATGGATTTGGCTTCGTCGTCATATCTATTTAAGCACTTTTTTCTTTCTTTAGTAGAATTTAACTAAACTCTTTGAAAATATCTTCCACGTCCTAAAAAACATGTTAAAAAATTATTCTTGCGAAATAACTATTACCGACCAAAATTTAGACATCTTCTATTATATCCAGCATGTCAAACATGAATTTTCGATCTTCCTGTGATGCAAATTTTGAGTGTCAATACAAAGCTCAGAGTGGCCACTACTTCATCCCACCCTTTAACAAGCTTATACATGTACTGCTAATTTATTTGTATATTCCCATTTTCTGTAAGATCGACTAGGGCAAACATAGAGCGAGCTAGTTATTACTCCTATACTCCCTCCGATCTTTAATTGATGTCGCCGTTAACTTCGAATATCAACTTTGACTGTCAGTTTTATTCAAAAAAATTTGATAAATATCATATAATTCGATTTATTATTAGAGTTATTTGAATCACAACTTAAAATGTTACACATTTGAGCTAATTTTTTTTTATAAGACGAATGGTCAAAATTGATGTTCAAAATCAACGGCGATATCAATTAAAGAATAGAGAGATTGTTCAAATTATAAGACGAATGTGTTTAAATTCAACGTTGACTTTTAAATTCAACTTTGACCATTCGTCTTATTAAAGTCGAAGAAATTGTATAGAGGCAGAATGACATCTAAATTAATAACACATTTCCTTCAGATCCTCCTGCTCTGCCTTCAGTATGCGGTATCTAGGTGCCACTTTGCGTGTTCTAGTGATGGCTTTCAACCTACAGCGCCCGAGTAGTACTGATTACTCTTCACCAAATACCTTCGTGTATCTCGTAGAGGACCAGCAACTTCGTGCAGGTAACATGTGCCACCATGTGAGGCTCCAGCTAGCTGCTACATCCTCCCTCTGATTCATATAAAAGCATCTCTAGACTAAGTCAATATTAAAATATTTTAAGGCTGATATCGTAGCAAAATAATAATAATGATTCACTACGTGTAAGTGATATCATTAGATTTATCGCAGTATGCAACTTTTTTATTTTAAATAATTAATAATTAAAATGCTTATTATTTTGGATTAGAAATATTACTAACTTGGTGCCAGCAGATACAATGTAAAAATTAAGAAAAGGAGTTGAACAAGACTGCATATGGGTGCAGGCTTGGTTTCTACAAACCATACATGGATGGAACCATCCTGGACGGATGCAGGTTCAACTGTGTGATTGGTTAAACTATACTAAATTCATCTAGCATTAGTTGATTCAAATTCTGAAAATATTCCTCCCAGCTGCTGTATTATTCCATTCAAGAAAAAAGGCCGAATGATCTCATCCAACTTTGTTAGCTCTGCTAATCACTCATAATTAGTGATTATTAGTTGTTATTATGATTTATTAAATTAAATATAATTATAATTAGATATTTTATGACTATTTGTGACAATTCAAGTTATAAGTAACTAAAAATTAGTACAAAGTATTATATTTTTAATGTCCACAATATTAACATATTTTAATAAAAATAATTAGTTATATATTATATAGATATACATATTTTAATAAATCAAATTTAGTCTTTTACCATTTCATGCATTTAACCAAACAAAATCATGTATCATCGTCTACAACTAACCAAATATCTAACTTGAACCATTCTATCCAGATCATCTTGTCACATGAACCATCCCATCCAAGATGAGTCCATACATCCAACCAAACACTAGTACCTAACT
>BCLG01000126.1:200709-223645 GCA_001602295.1 Zoysia matrella
AGTTGGTATTAGAAGTCAACGATGACATCAATTTAAGAACAGAGGGAGTACTTACCTATAACTAATAAACTATATTCTTGGACAGTGCACCTGAACTAACCCATGGGTAAATATAGCATTCCTGTAACGCCAATGGTAAAGTATATTTCAGCTGAAACGGAATACTCCCTCTTAACCAAACTATAAGCATTTTTAGATACAGTCAAAGTCAAGCTTTTATCACTTTGACCACTAATAATGTATAACTAATGAAGCTTTGTCATATAAAAATTATATTTTTTGGATTCATCATGAAATAAGATTTCATAGAAAATATATTTTTATATTAAAAATTATGTAATTTGCTAGATATTGTTAGTAAAAGTTAAAAGAGTTAACCTTATCCAAACCTATAAATGCTTATATTTTGGAACGGGGGTAGTAGTAGTGAATTTCAACTGTGTACTTTTTTTTTAGTGAAAGTCAATGGACCAAAATATAATCAAACTTACGTACATTTAACCCGGGCAAGCCCTCAACCAGACACTCAACCTAGGCATGCACTATGTCACACCCGGTTTTAAGGCTAAAACCAAGTGACTCATTATGTGTGTCGAGAAATCAAGTTTCACACATAAAGCGACTTCATTAATGGTAAACCGAACCATGTCTCGAATAAACTAAATTTAACCTATTACAAGAATGACTCAAAGTCTTATAAATTATTACAAACCAAAGCAGTGGAAAATAAAATAAAGCATCTTGGGCTCCACAGGCAGATGACCGAAGTAGCTCGTCTAGACTTCAGCTCCAGAGTCTTCAATATTCTCTCAGACTTCTCCTTCTATGGAGCAGCATTTATAAAGGCAACGTTGAGTACGAAATGTACTCAGCAAGTGTGAGAAAGCATGACATGTGACAGTAAACAAGAAAAAGGCAGTATAAGTTTCTTTTGCATAAAAACACACCATAGCGACACACATCCTATTAAGCACCAATTTACTAAGTAAAAGACATCACGCATATAGATCAATCATGCCTACAGCTTACCCAGCTGTATCACCAACATAAGAACCAATCATAGTATCCCACTGTGATCACCAACCAAACCATACCAAAATCCCACTAATCATATGAGGGTCCATGCAATGCTCATAGCCGTGAGCACGGCTGTCATGACAGTTTTAACTCTGCAAAGGCTGTACACAATTCCTCATGAGAAGTGATTTCATCGCCTGTTTCTATGTGGATTAAAGAATCTCCATTATACATGTGCCGTCGCACTCGCACACTTCATTTGGTGTGAGAGCAAGAGAACACTTTAAGACTTTTTCATGGCTTCTTTCAGCTTGTACGTGCCTACTGAGATTTCACCTAATAAGACACTAACCTTAACCTTAGAAAAGCCCTCTCTTGTGCCACATGGTTCCCAAGAGTAACCCTCTCGTCTCCACACATCTCTCTCTAGGTGGATGCAGGCGTAACATGCTTTCCCTGCTCCACCAGTTGGCATATACAGAACCAATCTCCACCACTTACTACGCCAGGTCGCGCCCATTCTTTGCTCGTGGTTGTACGGTAACACATGGGTGGTTGCTCCATGAACCGGTCCTTAGATTTGGGAAGATAACGTACCAAGGGACAGTGCCAGTAACCCCGCACATAGCCCTACATCAACCATATCCCTCAAATCACTAATCTTCAAGTTACTATTAAATAACCCATTAATTCTCATGAAGCAAGTATAATAATAAATCAAATTAATATCACCCATCCCGACAACAGCAAACTAAGCATGTAATCTACCCAACAAAAAGGTAAACTAGGGCGACAAGGCATAATAAAGAAAACTAGGTAAATTCCTAGTAATAGGTGCGCATTTAATTTGACACAAACATGCAATCTATAAGATAAAGGTTTTGTAAAGTAGGCACAAAATAGTCAAAGACACTTGCCTTGCTGCTCCTAAGAATAGTATTCAACTCTTTCAAACTTTTGCTGCTGGAAATCCTCGTATTGCGGGTCCGAGATGAAGTCGCCTAATGCACGAGAGCACAACCAATCAATCAAATGCAACAAAACAGACCAAGATCAGTAAGATTATGTCATGAATGCATAGGTTATTTAATACGACCGTTTTGATATATTATTCACTGAAATCGGAGTTACGGTTTAAAATTTATAGCATTTATAAGGTTCAGGGACTAATCTGTAATTTACAAAATTATTTAAGGACTAAAATTTAATTACAGAAAAGTTCAGAGATTTAAATGTAAATTTATCATTCGGCAGGGGCTAATTTATAATTAATAATAAGTATAGGGGTTTTTCTGCAAAATTGTCATAGTTAATTACTAAATTAATTATTAAATAATTATTATAATTAATTATTAACTAATTATCAAATTTATTTCTCAGATTATTAATTAATTATTATTTTATTTAGTAATTAACATATTAGTCTGAAATTAATTAACTAAAATTTTCTAATTAATTTTAATTAACCGACCCTACTGACATCATCGTGATGTCATGCTGACGCAGTAAAGGGTTTGATTTATTTTATTTGGAAACGAGGTTTAATCTGGGCTCTTGATTTCTAATTGAACGGATCTGACTATTTGGATGACGTGGCTTAATCTGGTGCATTGGATTTGGATTGGATGAGTGTGGTAATTGGATGACGTGGCACATTGTGGGCGCTTGGATCTCGATCGGATGGATAGGATTCAATTAGATCTAATGAGGTGGCGCGATCTAATCTCTGTCGTTCAGTCCGGATCCGACAGTTGGGCAGAGCGGCGGCAGCCGACCGGTCGGCGGCGCCATGGCCGGTCACTCCGGCGAGCTCGCCTGAGCTCGTCGGGGCACGGAACTCGGCGTGGAGGGGCTCAAAATGACGAGGAGAGGGAGGGGCTGGAGGCGAGGTTGCGATGGCGAGGAGCGGTAGCCGAACTTCGGCAACAGCGCACGGCTTTGGTAGGTGGTGGCGCTCGACGAGAAAGGTTGGGGTAGGGGCGGTGCGTCGTGGGCGAGCTCGGCACGAGGTCGTGCGTGGCCGGGGTGACTTCGGGAGGTGGCGTGACTGCGAGGGTGTGGAGCTCGGTTGGGATGAGAGAGAGGGACTGGGGAGGCGGGGACTTTATAAGGGAGAGGGGCTGTCTAGTCGGGGGTGGCGGTTGGGCGATCCCGGTGGGCTCGGAGCTAGCAGGCGGTGCGCACGGAGATTGGGCGATGACGGGGTGGCCCCATGCGTTAGTGAGAGGAGGGGGGAGAGTGGCGCGCTGGGCTTGGTGGGCTGCGTGGGATAGGCTGGGAAGAGAGGTGGGCTGGGGAGGGGAGAGGAAAAAAAGAGAGGGAGAGAGGAAAGGCCACAGAGGTTTTAGGATTTTCTTTTTTATTTCTTTAGTTCTTTTGCTTCTTTTTATTCCTATATTCATATAATTGTTAAATTTCCATTGCAACTTTTATTTGGATGAAAAATGAAATGCTATGCAATGGTATAAGATGAAATGCAATCCTAGTATTTTATTTAGAAAAGAAATTTTATTCTAATCTAAATTAGGAAATGTATTTAAGAAATTTGGAATTTTAATATTTTAAAAATGTTGAATTTTAGGCCGTTACACACTACCACCTCTAGTCTTCAACCTTTTTACTTAGCATTAATGAGGTACACTACAAAGCTAAGATAACATAGTTTTGACTTAGGACAAACTATAAATCAACTTATATAGGGAAATCGTGCCCAATATTTGCATGTGACCGTTGACAAATCAATTTATATAGAGATGCACTACCACATAATGTGGCCACTGAATATTTGTCTTCTCTTCTAGTTTCCACCCTGGGATGGCGGATCCAACAATATTTGCCCCCCCCCCCCCCTCTTGAAGTACAGGTGGTTTATGCTGAGAGCAACTTGCATAAATATGTTTGTGCAGGCAGCCTTCCTAGCTGACTGTCTGCACAGAAACAACTGCAGGTGGTGCCTTCAGACAACCCCATGCGCTTACTATATTTGTGCATGCAGTTGTTTTAAGCAGTCGCTTGAATAACAGATACTTCATTCATAAATTATTGTCGCTGTTGATTTCTAATATTAATCTTGATCATTTATTTTATTTAAATTTTTTTGATAAATATCATATATTTTGTTATACTTTGATTTATCATTAGAGTTATTTAAATCAAAACTTAAAATTTTATATATTTTAACTAATTTTTTTAATAGATTGAATGGTCAAAATTGATGTTAGAAGTCAACGGCGATATCAATTTAAAACCGAAGGGAGTATCAATCAAGGTTTTTTGTTTTCATTTAAACCGGTAAAACCTATCGGGACCGATTTAACAAAAACCGCGAAAACGGTCAAAAACAGTTCCAAATCGAAAAATTAAAATTTGAATGAAATTTGGACAAAAACTAGTCGGTTTTTTCGGTTTATCGAGTGGTCTCACCGCTTTATAGACCAGTTTTTTTGGTTTTATCGGTTTTCAGGTTTCAAACCCTCGGATTTACCAGTTTATCGATCGGTTTTTGAAATTTTTCAAATTTTCATATTTTTTTGAATTTGTAAAACAAAAACCGACCGGACCAGTTTTACCGAAAACCGTGAAAACCAGACCAGCTTTTGCGGTTTTGTTAACCGTGGTATCAATGCATATGGTTGCTTAGAAGAACCGCCATCAATTTTGTGCAAATTGTATATTAGGAAAACCGGCCATCTGCACAATTACCCAACCCTATATATACAACCCGCCTGCTACCCTGTTCATTTCACGACTTGCTCGAACAGAAACAGTGCGCAAGCGGTGGGGAAAAATCGATCAAAGTGGGGTTGGGGGAGGTTTTGTTTTCAAATCTTTTAGTGGATGTTCTCTAAGGTAATTTTATACTCCTCCTCCAATTTAATTTAAGTTCAAGTGTGATTTGCGCCCTAATTTATAGATTCTCTATTATATAGGGTTCCTCGAGTTTGTACCATATAGGAGATTTAAATTGGCTAGAGTTTACAATCTTTTTGTTGATTCTTAACATTCTAAGTGGCGATGTTGTACAAGTCATAAATTTTAATTTTAGCTCTAAAAAATTATGAGATTCAAAAAGAAAAGAATTATATATGTAAACTGTACACGCTTATGAATGTACAAATACATCTTTTCTACAGGCACTAGAATGCCAGCTGAAACGGAAACTACCTACAGAAACCCCTTTAGATCCCCTTTAGAAATAGTTTTTAATTTTTGTAGTAGTATAATATCATAGAACAGTGTGCGAATATTTGAAAGTTACATGTCACACCACAAAGCTGTCAGTTTTCCACAAATCAGATGGTTCAACCGAATGGGTGGTTGCAACTCAAGTTGCAAATGGAGCGGCTATTATCGCAAATCCGCATACCTGTACTGCAAAATCTATGTTAGCGGTTTTTGTAGATTAGCGATATATTTTTCACGACTTAACAGTGATCCGCCTGCAAAGCACATTGGACAAGCGGTACGTCCGCGACAACTCGCAAAAGTCCACTCTTTATTATGTTTGTTCTACTTATACTAATTTACGTAAAGTTACTTACAATAATTTAGAATATTCTCCAATAAATTTTACTCAAATTCGTTGAAATTTTATAGTGTCAACGCGAGGTTGTAATTCTAAGATCCAACATTAAACTCCCTAGAACAAGTAAAAAATCATAACTTTAAAGTTACTAATATTTTTAAATTAGTTGTATATGTAATAATAAAGTAATAAATTATGTGTTGGGTGGATAAGTTATTAGGTTCTCACAATGATTGCATATTTTCTCTATGTCAAACGATGCAGTTCACGGGTTTTCAGAAAATCCGCATACTTAATTTGCGACTAACAATGCGACTCGCGGGTACAACCACACCCAGCCCCACTTGCAACTTGAGTTGCAACTGAAAAAAAAAACAGTTTACATTAACAAACTTACTAATTGTCCCCAGCCAGCTTTAGCGAAGTTGCATCAAGCAGGAGTGTAGTACTACTCCGTAGTGCAATATGCCGAGCCGCCATGTGCATCCAAATCGGTGGCCAAATAACCTGCCTCCGCTCACACGAGAGGCAAAGAAAAAAAAACATAAGGCACACATGCCAAAAATATATATAATAATTATTGTAAATGTTCTTCCATCTTCTTAAGGTCTTGTTAGTTTCCACCATAGATTGAGATTCTATTGGATTGTGGAAATCTACATAAATGCTAGATTATGAAAACTGTGGGTGTGTTCGGTAGTGATGGCTGTACAGCTGCTCTGGCTGCGGCTGTGGCTGCGGCTGCAGCACAATAAAAGTTGCCTCTGTTATTTGCTACAGTGTAAACAACCAGCCGCAGCAGTAAAAAGTGGAAATGAACACACCCTGTGATACAAAAGCTGAAACAAATAATTCGACTATGAGATATTAGACCACGGATTGTGTGTTTTGTGATATAAAACCTAGCAAAATTTAGGAGCGAATAGGTTGTGAGATTCTAGATTTTTGAGGGTGTAGCTAGTGGAAATATGAGACAAAATCATAGTTTTTTTGGTTCCACTGGCACTTCTAGAATCAAAATCCCAAAATCTCTAGTAGAATCAATCAGAGTCTAAATTGCGACTAAAAGACCTTTGAGATCGCTCAATCATTTTCATCTGATAATTTTTGAGGAATTTTCATCAGTTTCAATATAAGTTGCCTTCCTACCCAGCTGACATACCCCATTTTTGGGGCATACCGTGAGCACTGTACCAATCTCTAGATCAGTAGTTGATACATATGTACATCATGGATACATAGCACAAACTAGTAATTATTACATATATTATTCCAAAAAGAGTCTTACAACCAAAATTTAGATTACAAGCCAGCGAGGTGCACCAGGCATCCTCGCACAGTCATTATATAAAATGGGAAGGTTAGAAGCAAAAATCAAAGGCAAACTTGCACGCAGAACGATTCTACTCATCACCATCGAAGCCGGCACCATCTTCTTCTTCATCTGAGCGACAAGGGCAAGGGTGAGCATAAAAATACTCAGCAAGTTTTAATCTTGTACTTAGCTGTATTCATGCTTACAAGGCCGTCAAGGAGGGGCTAGGGTTTTCCTTTTGGCGAAAGGCCAGTTTTATGCAGGCTTCTCTACAAAAGAGTTTTTAAAACAGAGATGAAATTATTTCTAATCTATCAGTATTTTAGTGGGTGGACTTGGGGGAGTAGTCACCATTCCTGCCAGTTTTCAAATTTTAACTGGATGAGCCTCCCTTATCCCAGCCAGACATTTTTCAAAAACACGGGTAGCTACACTCACTCACACTATCAAAGATGTGATCAAGACTAATCATTGTAAGCCTAAGCTGTAGCGTGTCAATACCATGACAACGGCCATTCCAGATAGATTATATACTCTGCAGAGATTGTACACTATACTCACATGCTATGCTCCTCTTGATCAACAGAGTCGTATAACGTTCACTTCAACACACACCAAGGTACCCACAATGTCCACCTCAAAATACGTATAGAGGTCATCTCTCGAGGTAACCCGATGACGAGATAGCACATTCCCTTAGCCAGACCATGGGTTTAGAACATCCACGTATGCTCCCTAGACTCCGCACATAGACAGATTTATTACACAACCAAAAGGCTATACCGTAGACAGTACGATCCCATGGCGCGGGCTATTGCTGTAATCGAAGACCGGACCATGAGTATCTCACGTCTGCTCATGCGGCTTGTGTCTCTCGACCCCTTAGGTTCCATTGCGGATAACAAAAGGGGTGGAGTGAGTCCCGCCCAGACAGGTTATGTGGTTGCACAAAATCACTACGTTGAGGTCTGATGAATCGGTCTTTATATGGCAAGGGCGGCGCTCGTCCACGGCAGTGGACCAGTTTAAAGCCTATACACAGCATACAGTTCTAGGAGCCTGCCCCACAACCAAAAACTTCATCCCTTCCCATCACCTATCACTAGTTTTCACTAAGTCTCATCCCACTTTAGTTGACGCACTCCTCCAAACACTTGTAACTCATTTGGTAAATGATGATTAGGCATATAAGATGATGAAGCATAGCTTCACGTAAGTGTTCCTAAGCATTCTAGTTCAAGGTAACTTTTCGTACATTAAGGTATTTAATGACAGAAATCCTACGGTTAACAAGGTTCGATTTACAACCTGGTAGCAAGACGGTATTTATACTTATGAAAAGCTAGATACTGACATAAATATAAATACGTGAAAAGCAGATAGGTTTGTAACTACACATTGTTTTAAACATATAATTACGATCATGCAAGCATACGGGTTCTATAGGTGCATAGCGAAAAACTAGAAGCAAGATGGTCAAAAGGTTAGGACTTGCCTTCGAAAGCGTACTCGGGCTCTTCCTCGTACTCTGGGTTGTCGGTCTCTTCGTCTCCGAGCGCTTCGTCGTCTACACGAGGAAGCGGTAGAAAGTAAATAAATAAATTTTGCATGAAAGAGAGTACAAAACAAGATCGAATAAACATAAAATTTAATAGAAGTTCTCAGAGTGGTGAGCGGCACTATAGGGTGGGGCTTGAGTTTACGGTTCTAACGGTGTAAAGATCGCGATAAACGGAGGTGGTATGTGATAATAGTGGTAAAAATAAGATGTGGGGGTCTTTTGAAAATAACGACGCTTCCCCGGGCCGTTCGCCGTGCTGGGCCGACTCATGCGCGCGCGGCCCAGCCGGGGAAGGAAATGAGAGGAGGGGGTAGCGCGGCTGGCCGGTGGCGGGGGCGCGGGAGCGGGAGCGGGGCGGGCCCAACCACAAAGATTTGTTTCTCTTTTTTTGTTTTTGAAAGCAATTCTAATTTCAAATAAATTTGATAAATCCAAAAAAGAGAATTCCACTCAAGCACTTGACAAGATTCAAATTTCTAAATTGAAATTTTTCCCTCTTCTTTATTTTTAGTTTATATTCATTTTATGAGATTTTTCTATTAAAAGAAAATAAAAGAGAGGTGTAGAAAATAGAAAATTGCTAGAGAGTTTTATTTATTTGATTGGAATTTTGAAGGTATCACACCAGCCCTGGCCGGACTCATGCCTCTTCAGAGGTGGCCTAGGATATATAACTGATTCAGCCGTATCATACTAAGCCACTGAGCTAACTATCTAGAGCCAAACATGGTCCAGCTGTTTTTAAGTGGGTTGTGCCATGCCATGGGCCCATCAGAGGTGGCCCAGATAAAACTGATTGAGATGTGATGTACTGACCCATGGGCTGCCTATCTAAGCCAAAGCATGATCCAGCTGTTTTTAAGAAAAGTTGTGCCATGCCATGGGCTCAATGGGTATGCCGTACCGAACCGGCTCAAAGCGCATAAGAGAATAAAAACTTATTTATTTTTAAAATTTTGCTTCAATTTTTTTAAAAATAAATTAAAATTTAAGTATAAATTAATTAAATTATATGAAATTTAACTTCAAATTTAAAAACTAGAGGGAATTGCACAAAACACTAGCTTTTGTGACCATTCGTTTGCTCCACACCAGGGTTTAACACTTTTTTGGCATAGAATACTAGGTTTAAGCTCAAACTTTCTCACTTTACACCACTTTTAGCTTCTCCCAGTGTTAGGCCCACCTTTTAGTGTTACGAGCACTATGTAATTTTATTTTACAGGAGGAAATCTCATAGAGGAAAGCACATACAAAGTGAGGCATTTGAAGGAGTCTTGAAATCCATATGATCATGGAGTCTTAATATTTAGTACAAAAGCTTGATCAACTTTTCCATATGTAAGCAATTATCAACCTGACTATAAGGATGAAATTGTATCACAAAAGAAACTCCAAAATAAAGTAGTTCCTTCACTCCTTTTGACCAAACAACATCCAAGCCGCCCTGCTTGTCCTTGTGCCATTGCTTCTTCCCTTTCCTCTTCCCCTTCCCCTTCCCCTTCCCATACATCTTCCCCTTCCTGCTCCTTCAGTCGAAGTAGTGTTCATTGTAGTTGTGCTTGAAGTCGGTGGTATTGGTGGTTCAAAGCTTCTATCTTCTTCAAAACTAGGTGCAGGCTGTAAATACTTAAAATAATTAAGTTACTATTCAAGCCGATATAACATTTTTTATATGCAAAAAATTCACCATATATTTCCTCTTCCTAATTTCAAGATCTGGTCTCAGCTTCAAGGCGCAGTTCAAATATCTATGTCCTTGCCTCCCACAATTTGAGCAAGTGATGGTTCTCATCCTTGCTCTTCCTGAGAATATGGGTTTCTCATCAGGCCCCTTCTTCCTACACTTCTTTGGGCAACCAGGGTGTCTTGTGAATTTTGGAGGATCAATATTTGGTGTATCAGTTTTGCTCCAATCATGCTCACCAGGAACAGGATAAATAATGTCTTCATATGCCCTCATGTATGCTTCCTTCTTGAACCACTTGTGCAAAAGTCTTCAGGATGTTGTCTAGCCTTGAAAATTGCAGAGCATGCATGTTTGCAAGGTATTCCAGTTAAGTCCCACTTGAAGCAACCACATGTTCTTGCAGTAAGATTTACCTCATATGTTCTTTCAGCACAACTGACCTGTCAAAGGTTAACACCAGCACAAATTGGCCTACAATATCTAGCATTCCTCTTCTCAAGCTCTAATTTCTCTGATATTGTTGGTGTGATCACCCAACCTACATTGGCAGCTCCAGTCCTTTTTTCACTACGTTTCGCCATCTCTTTTGACCGTATGCACTCAATCATCGTGACTATTGGTTTATCTCTGAATCCCAATATGGAGCTATTGAATACTTCACTTAGATTATTGACTACTAAATCTGTTTTGCTCCTTGGATCAAAAGCATGCCGACTAAAATGTTCTTTACCAATTTTGTTCAACCACACATGCTCCTTCTCACTCTCTTTACTTAGTTTCTCCATTGCTACCTCATAGTCACTCTGAGTGTATGCACACACAGCAGAATCCATATGTTCCTTCAAATTTCCACCCCTATATCCAGCACTGCAAAAGTTTTGGTATAAATGTCTCTTACAGTACCTATGCTCGGAGTTGGGGAAGATATCAGCCACTGCACTCATGAGTCCCTGAAATAGGAATGTGCAGCTAAAAAATTTAGATATTACCTTTTGCCTGTCAGACATGATAACCCAAGGCCCATGCTCTCCAGCCTCACCAATTGCCTCACGAAGCCTTTGACAAAACCATGTCCAACTGTGAATATCCTTCCCTACAATTCCAAATGTTATCATCACCAGCCAAATCATCATCCTCGGAGCCAATGGGTTCTTCACCACTCTCACTAGGAGGATCTTACAATGTAAACATATCACTAGAAATAACAGCCTTCTTTTTCATCGTCTTTCCTCTTCTTTATATCTTTTCCATCAATGACTTCAGAAGCTTTTGAGCAAAGTGCACTCTTCCATTTTCTAGGATTAACCTTTGTGTATGTGTCAACATCTGCAGTGTGAGCATTATCGATAGTGACAAACAAATCCTCACAATCAGTATCAACTTCACAGTGCTCACTGGGCTCAGCAAGTAATTCCTTTCTCCTATTCAACTCCTTCTCTAGCTCAATTGTCTCCTTATCGATGTCAACCTCATCTTCACTGCAGCCTTTATCTAATGCTCGTGCATCAATACCATTGTCTTTGTCTTCTTTGACATCACAAATTGACTGCCCTGCAATAGACCCAAAGAAAGTATGTGGTATGAAACTCATGACATACAGATCCACCTTCTTCTCAAAATCATATTCTCGCAACATTTCCATCACCTCCACATTAGTGCAGATCTCATATACAGTTTCTGTTCCCTATTGCAAGTCTCTTTTAGGATAGAAAAAGAAATCCTGAGCAGTGAATCCAAGTGACTCTACCCATTGAATCAGGTTAAAATAGCATACTAAATCTCTGTCCATTTATTTGCTCACAGTTGATGTTTCACTCCCACGATTACAATGCAGTACCAGCTTCCACGGTTCCCTACCCAGATTGATTAAAAAAATCAAAACCTTAAGAATCTAATAAAGTTTGCCTAATAAAACTCTAATCGTGATGCATGGGAAATGGGATTTTGGAGGCTAGTGGCCTACCTTGGATGTGGAGCAACGGGGCCAGTAGCACCACTGCTTGATCCATCAGTGCACTCGTGAGAAGGATGGGGGCTGCCGCTGGATGATCCGCTGCTCGGAGACATCGCATTGCTCGCTCCAGGTCTCTGATTGTGTTCGATCGTGAGGAAAACGAAGAGGCCGCTTGGTTCTTAATTACAATCGACGGCGCCACACAATAAGGGACTGTTTGGATATAAAGTTTTTTTAAAGTTTTTTTGTGCGAAATCATTGTTTTCTAGAAAACTATAGTATTGAAAACTTTGACGTGTAGTTTCATGGCTTTGTAAACTACAGTATGCAAAATACCATGGTATTTTTGAAGTTTTGAAAAATCTGCTCAAAACCTCTTTTTTTTTCAAAACCGAGTTTTGGCCCGTGTCCGGTGCCTTACCTAACGCGTGCAATTGATCTCCAAGGCCTTCGTTAATGCATTAATATAATATATTTTTTGTAAACAATTATATTTATGCTTATTCTAAATCACGTTTGAATATTCTAAACAATGAATCATCAATCTCTAAGACCTTCTGCTTAACTGAGTTTATAATAATGCGGATGATGTATCACTATATAATTTTACAAATTGTCATGTTGCTATTTTTAAGGTGGAAAGTTTACATGACAAAGATAACTCTTCAGGTTAGCGAAAGAGAACAAGATATTCTAACCATTTAAAATAGTTTATATACACATGGAATGTGTTGGACATTCATATGACCGTCCAAATGCTACTTTGGATGCCACACCCCAAAAGTTAATTTTTCCTAAAATGGGGAATATAAAAAAAACAACAAGTCATGATTTTTTTTAAAACTGTAAAAAAAATCTTTGGTTTCTAAGTACTATGATATTATTTAGGTACAACATCCAAACAAGCCCTAAAAAGTTGCCGTCAAGATGGTCTTCTCTCCCGCCACACAGTGCTTGGTACCCTAACAGGTGGGACTAACGTTCGGAGAAGCAAAAAGTAGTGTAAAATGAAAAAGTCTGAGCTTAAATATGGTATTCTATGGAAAAAAAAAAGTTAAAACCTGGTGTGGAGCGAGAAAATAGTCACAAAAGCTAGTGTTTTGTGTAATTGCCTCTTTAAACTAGGGATTGGTGGGCTTCACGACCGGCTTAATCAGGCCGTACATAGGCCAGCCCCGTGGGCCCAAGCCAGGCCAAGCACGGCCTACATCGTGCCGGGTTGTACCTGTGACAGGCCAAAACAACTGGACCTCGTGCCCGCCCATTTGAGCTAGTCAGCTATAAGGTTTCAACCACAGCTTCGTGGATTTCCTAAACAACTTTAGCTACATTACGATTAGGGGTGATAAAAGAGCTCGGACCTGGATACTTTCACAAATTAAATTTTTTTTTATTAAATTTTAATTAAAAATAAATAAAAAATTGATCTCGATCGTAATTTAATCTGGATCTCTTTTTTTAATTTATTTTCTTCAATTTGTTTTTACCCCTAATTACGACTAATAAGATAACATTTAGCTGCAATTTAAGGCACTGTAGCAATTGCTACATTATTATGAGAGAAGGTGAATACTCTAGTGAATTTACAATGTAGCAAAATTATTTTTATATAGTCCATGTGTCCGTGCAATTCGCATTCCATACAGAAAATACAACGTGACATATTCTTCTTCCAACAAAATAAATTATTAAATCATAAACCTCATCGAAGAATTTGGTTTTCTGTGATACGGGAAAGATAATTTCGGATATTTTCTAAGATAACTCTTCTTACCTTATTCAAATTAGATGCTAACAATTGAACTAAAAATTCTCTCTGAAATGTTATACCATCCTATACATACGTAATATAATAATAATGTAAACAATAAATGTATGATTAACTTTATACATTGTATTTAATAATATAAATTAGTATCTTAGCATGAACTCGTAGTTCATCTCCTTCACTCCAGTATCTCACAAGATAAAAGCCAAAACCAAAATAAAGAAAAGGTCAGAAACCTGTGATAAACTGCACAAAACTACAATTTATGACTTTCATTTAAGTCAGATTTCGATGGCCTTGCCACATAATCAGGGCTTACATGTACCCAGAGACGATCTGCTAATAGAACAAGGAGAAGGCTGTCCAATCTAAAAAATAGTCTTTAGAATTGTGGTTTTAGTGTAATTCGCATCAACAGGAAAAAAATAGAATCTAACTGAGGTAATGCTGGAAAAAAAGATGAGAATGGGTGTGCATCGATTGACGAACAGAAAGTTACAGTCAATGAGGAAAGGGAGAAGAGCAAGATAGCTAGTGCATCGAACCGGTGATGAAGCGGCGGCAGCCAGGGCATGGTGTCGAACTGGAAACTTGGCAGCAACAACTGGGGCGAGGCATCGAACCGGAGTCCGGGCGGCGGCGGCTAGGGTGAGGCGTCGAACAGGAGACCAGGCGGCAGCGGCTGGGGCGGGCCGCGGCAGCTAGGGCGGGGCATCGAACCAGTGATTTGGCGGCGATGGCTAAAAGGCAGGGCGTCAAACCTGAGAGGGGGCGACGGCGGCGGTCAGGGCGGGGTGCCAAACTGGTGATGAGGCGACAGTGGCCGAGGCGGGGCGTCAAACCAGTGACTTGACGGCAGCGGCCGGGAGGTGGGAGGTCGAATTGGAGACAGGGCGACGGCGGCGGCCGAGGTGGGGTGTCGAACCAGAGACAGAGAAGCGATGACTAGGGCGAGGTGTCGAACCAAAGACGGGGCAGCGTCGGTCGAGAGGCGGGGTGCCGAACCGGTGACTTGACTGCGGCAGCCAGGATGGGGCGACGAACTGGAGAAAGGGCGACTGCGAGGGCAACTCCCGAGGCAGCGAACCGTACACGGGGTGGTGGTGGCTGGGAGGCGGTGGCCGAGGCGGGGCGGGGTGACAGCCAGGAGAAAAGAGTGGAGGGGTCACGGGAGCAAGGGTGAAAAACAGTCGAAGAAAATGAACTAAAAATTGTGAGGGCCGGATCGAATTAGGATCGGACCGAAATTCTATTCATTTTTTATCTAAAATTTAGTAAAGGTCGAAATAATTTGTGAAAAAAATCCACAGCCCGAGCGCTTTAAAAACCCCTAGATGAGAGAGGTGAAGGAAAAGACCAATTAAGACATGACTGTGAAGATAAAGTGTAACACTAAAATAAATGATAGAAAACATAAAAAAAAATATGAGGTAGATGACATCTACAAACGTTTAATTAAAAAAGAATATAGACTGTGACAAAACTACTGTATTACTGTAATTTACTTTTTATAGTTCCTGTAATTTTCAATCTGAACCATTGATTTTTGAACCAACAGTGAAAAAATATCTATATATTCACAACACTGTAGCACCCTTGAGAGATGAAAAAAATTTGTGATATTAATGCTACGTGACATCGAATATTAACTTTAATTTATATAATATTTTCAATGGTTAATACAAGTAACGTAGCATGCTATATAATTTATTTCCTTGAGAGATGCAGGGACCCGTTCCCAACGCAGCAAGTTGACAGATTTTTGTAAGGCAACTTTTCGCAGGCTAGACTCCAGCGTTCTCCCTCTTCGCCGGCGCCGGCGGCCACCATGTCCATCCCCGAGAACGGCCACCTCCCCGCTTCCGCCTCCCTCCCCGACCACTCCTCTGCCTCTGACTCCGATGGCGAGCCCGACGCCGACTACTATCGCCCTGTCTCCAGCGCCGCAGCCGACTCCGACTCGGACTCCGAACCCGACGCCGAACCCGATTCTGCTGTGACGCACCACCGCCTCCACGAGACCCACAACGGTGTCGCCGCCCTGGATCTCGTCTCCGACGAGGACGAGGGGGACTCCGACGAGGATCAGGAGGAGGAAGACTTGAGGCTGGGCGAGGCTGCGGCGCGTGCGTTCTCCGAGGACGAGCAGCGTCGCCGCGCACCGCTGCCCGCGGGGGCTGCCTCGCGGATCGTGGAAGCGATGCGTGGCGTGGAGTTCCCCGGCGCGCCGCCCCCGTGGGCGGGCAGCGTCCCCGAGGACCAGTGGGTCGACCGCCTCCGCTCGCTCCGTGCTGGCCGGCCCCAACTGAGCTCCTTCTGAAAATCATGCGAGCTTCTGATCTTGTTTCCACGGAGCATTCGTCACGTGCTTGTTCCAGTCATCAATTGCTCTTTCATTTGGGATCAGAAATCTGAACTCGAGGATGAAAATCATTGACTGATCCTGTTGTTGGGACAGGTTGTTCTGCGCTAGTAGGCAACTTCAGACAAACAATTCTTACTTCTGATTTGATGTGTATCACTGTGATTTGTCTTACCTAAATTGTATTGTTCTGTTGCCTGGTTTGAGTCAATTGTTGGTTGCTAGCTCTGTTGCTGCATTTACAACCCTGGTATTATCGTTTGAAATTTTGATGATTGTCTCATATGAACCGTGTTCTTGACTGTCAGTCAGAGGCGAGTGTGCTGTGAAATTGACGCTGCTAGCATTTATTTCTTTTACCTGAAACATGGGAGGTAAAACAAGATCAGAGTGGACTGGATGCTTGTGGCTGCTCGAGCCTTATAAGTTTCTTACCGTCTCACCTTGTGCATGACCATTCTTTGAGCTCATGATCAACCATGTTGGGCTCCAACAAGTGTATAGAGTACATCTCTTCTGTGCTTCAATTTGATCTATACACTGTATGTTTTTTCTAATGGTTAAATTCATAGAGCATCGAATTTAATGGTAATTCGACAGCTTTAATATCCTAGTGTATCAAGACAAATTACAGGACTGGATTCATCTGTCCACTTTTGGAACATGCTCTGTTTGCCTGCTTAAAAGATTTTGAGTTGGATAATTTTTTGTTTTGGAGTATGTTGTTCCACTCCTCTCAAATGTTATCAATTTTTTTGGGTGTTACCTGGACCGTGGACATGTTGCTCCCCCATTTGGAACACAGGAACTTTATAAGAATTTCATAGGAATTTCACAAGAATCAGTTCAATTTTATAAGAAAAAATGTAGAAATGAGAAAAAATCCTCCATTCCAAACAGGGCCTTAGTCTAAGTTTGCTGGGCTCCGAATGTTTTTACTCCAGTTCTGTGTTAGAGTGTAATAAGTAATAGGGGCAATTGTGTTTTTACTCATACTTTGAAGTCTGATTGTGATTTAACCTATGTTTTTTAGACTTTGTGATTTTGCCTTTAATTTTCAAAAATGAAGGCATTGTTTACCCCTACTACACTACTCCACTTACTAACAGTGTTATATAGGACAAGGTTTTGGACAAGGTTTTAGTCAAATATTTGGAATATAAATTGCAAATAAATTTTAATTTGTTAAATTTAGATATGCAATAATTACTACTATATGATTAGATTTGTCATGAAAAGTAGTTTCATAGAAGTATGCACATATCACTTTTTCGTAATTGTTTTATAGAAAATAGAAGTCAATTTTGTGTTTGGAAATCGTGTTGTTTTTCAAAACAACTTTCTTTTTTATACATGAGGGAGTAGTCTATTATGACAAGATAAAAAATACCCTTGATTTTACCCTACTTTTGAGAAAGTTTATGATTTTAACTCTGTTTTGTAATTGTATGACATTGATAATAATTAGACAAAATATTTTAACAATATTTAAAAATAATTTCAATAGCATTTTAACAATATTTAGCTGTAGTTTTTTAAGAATATTTGCATGGACCTGTGCAATATTTGGATATTGTTCTGTATCGCTAGATGTTACCGGCTTCTTTGTTGCCAAATTTTCCAAGGATAAAAGTGTGAATGGTCACTAAAAAGGTCTCCTTTGGTATGCGGAAATTTCACAGTAATCATAGATAAATTTTACAGAAAAGCGTATGAATATTTTTAAAAATAACGGTGTTTCAAAGAGGCCTAAGCCTTTCCATCACTTGGTTACTACGAGGGTTCGGGTTACCGTTTGGACATCAAAAACCCGTGGTGATCGGTTTCACCTGTTTTCATGCAAACTATTACAAAAAATTGTAAAAATCGGACAAATTCAAAAATTAAATTTTTGAGCGAAAACCGCTTGGTTTTTTTTCCCGTTTTTTGGTTTTTTAGTTTACCGGTTTTTAATTTGAAATCAAATTGGTTTGAGCAATTTTGCACCGGTTGCTCGGTTTGAACGGTTTATCGATTGATTTGACCGGTTTTCGGAAAGTTCATTTTATTTTGAATTTTTGAAATTTTTTAAACAAAAAACCGATAGTTCCGTTCACTGATAAATGTGAAAACTGGTTGGTTTTTGCGGGTTTTATAAACCCTAGTTACTATTAGTACATCACTTGTATTGGAGACTGATGTGCTGCCTTCCTTGCTAAGCCAAGCTTGCCAACTCAGATTCATACTTGTCAGTCTCATCCCTGTCATCTTCAACGCACAGGCGACTGACAGGTCCTGCCGCCGCTATAACTGGCGAAACCTGTGTTGTAAGACCAGCCACAATGGGATCGGTTCTGGAGAAATTTTCCGATTCAAGCACAGTTGGTCAAAAACACAAGCATCGATGCATATACGCACTCATGTGTTGTTCTTTCACTGTTGCAGCCCGGATAGCTTTTTGTGACGTCGGTGTCTCCATTGCAAGTGAGAGGAGGAAATAAACACCGATGCTATCTTTATTTGATTTGGTAGCAGGGGCAGCGACACCGCTGTGCCTGGTCTAAGGAAGCCTGAGCCCAAAAAAAAAGGAAAACACGTTATTATTAACAGGTATAGCCTTGTAGGGCAGACATAAGCTGCGCATATATGGAGAGCTGAATATTTGGCACGAGTTGGTTTCGTGCATGGCTGGTCAAGTGTCTAAATGACGAACGCTCCAAACGCGTGTTGCCATGCTCGGCATAATTTCAGGCAAGAAAGCTGTGAATCATGTCCAGGGCCGTACCTGAGATTTTGAGGCCCCTGTGCAAAACAAAAAATGTGGCCCTATATTTTGGAATGTAAATAACCAAAATAATTTTTTACTTCACTTTATAACTGTATGTACTATAGCAATACAAGGAAACATAATAATCAATCATACTAAAATAGTAAACTAATCACTAATTTGACCTTCTTTAGCAACATCTCTGAATGAGCAATTGAAATCTCTTTTTCTTCTTGAGCTGTTCACAAATGACATTAGAAATAAAAGAGACATATCTATTTTCCTAACACAATAATAATACAACTAATTAAAGCGCTAGAACAATTTGCCAGAAAGGTAAAAATCAGTAACCAAAACCTAATGCAATGGTGTGGAGTTAGTAAAATTTAAATTAAGAGATGGGAGGGAAAGGAAGAAAAATAGAATCTGAATTGGGGGCCATAAGGAAGAAAATTGACTTCATGGATTCATTCGCGATTGATTCTCATGAACGAGGCTGCATCATTGCAGCCATCTGGAAGAAAGGATCAAACGCCATGACAACAGGAAATGATCCGTTCGCTGTACCAGAGACTGCTTGACTTGTCATCTGCATTGAACAGCAATCAGTTGAGAGGAGTCGAGAGGGGCCCTAGTGGCATGGGTAGCAACGGATTTGAGTGGCTAATCCTTGAAATTTTATTTGCTAGGCATGATACTCTAAGTAGCAGATTTTTGGGGCCCCAATTTTTTGGAGGCCCTGTGCCATCGTCCATGTTGAACTTGCTGAGATACGGCCCTGATCATGTCCTTCTTAGTTTTGATCGTGGCGTCTTCGGAGTATGTGAGTTTGTTGCTTCAATTCACGTACAAATACGAATTGAATTATGGAAGGGTTTTATGGAATTTTAGAGCTGACTTTAAATGACGCTCATTTGGCAAGTTTCCATGTAGTGTGTATAGTCAAGAATTATCTATTTTGACCCTTTTTTTTTCACAACCCATTGAAAGCTGAAAAGTCAGTTTAAGCATAGGATTGAACTTAGAACAAAATTAAATTATTTGTGAGTATAACAAATACATGCACATTTGAAACATCTCGGCCATATGATAATGTGTTCATACCTTACAAATTACCGAACACGTATTTTTCTAGTGTTTAATCTCATTCACACAAATCCATTTTAACGCAAATGATCAAACAAAAAAGTTTTTTTTTAAAAAAATTCATAGGTGAACAATGCCAATGAAATATGACTAAAAGATCACATCTACCATTAATCCTGGCTTAAACCCAATCAGCTTCCGATGCACGGCTTACACAATCAGAAACAAACAACTGTAGATTCTAAATTTCTAACATTGAAATGAACCCTAGGGTCTGAGCTAGAGCTTGAGGTTTAGGTCAATCGTGCCGTCCGACTCCTCCTGCTTCACTTCGTGCGCGACGCCGTGGTCGCCGGTACTACCACGGGCGACGCCGCCGGTCCACCGGAGCCCGGCCATCCCTGAATCCAAAATGGTGGGGGCAGGCGTCATTGTCGAAGATGCGGCGTACCCGTAAGCGTGAGGAGCGGACGGCTGGCCCCCGTCAGCACCACCGTGGCGGGCGACCCCAGCCACGGACGGTTGGCCCTCGTGCGCTGCCCACCCTTGATGCACGCCGGAGAACGGCACCGCGGAGCCACGGCCGCCGAGACCGAGGAACGACGGCCGGCCGCCAGCGGCGTAGTACGGCCAGGCGTGCGGGACACGCAGGTGCTGCGGCGGCATGAACGGGTCTCCTCCGTCGTACATCCCGCGACCTGCAGCGGCCGCGGCGGCGCTCTTGGCGAGTGACCGCTCTCGCTTGTGCGCGTTCTGGTGGCCACCCAGCGCCTGCGAGGTGTAGAACTTGCGCACGCAGTAGTTGCACTTGAACGCGCGCCTTTTCTGGCCACCACCATTGCTGCCGGCAACGGTGGCTGTCACCGGCTTCTCCTCCACTTCAACCATGGCCTTCTCCTTCCCTTTTGCCTCCAAAGCCTGTATGACGTTCGCCGCCGGCTCTGAGCCGACGGCACCAAGCAGATCCATCTCCTGCGCCAGCGCCTGCTCCCTGCCCCGGACCTCCTCTCGGTCCTCCACCTCAACGACAGCCTCAATCTCCATGGACGTGATCCAAGAGCTCGAACCCTTATCCGTTGATCCCGTTTGTACCTATTCGCAGTAATTGGTGTATTGGATTTCTTGGCTTGGTTCAGGTGCCTACTTATAAAGAACTAGATGGGTTAAATGTGGGTGATAATAATGGCACAGGAATGCAGCAAGTCCACCAGCCAAAATTAGAGATCTCACGTGATCACAGGGTGTTTATGTGACCGAGATTGTGGCATTAATTAACAGTAATAATCCTTCTGATCTCTCTCAATCTCGCAGTATATCTGACTCAATCTCCAAGCTTCGCTAGCTGGCATCCTGCATCCCTACTCCTGGTTAACAGGATGTGAAGTGCAAGTTTGCCTACTGCATGGGTAAGTTAGCAGGCTGTTCTTCAAGTTTTGAACGGGATACGCATTGACGTTGATCACATGTCGGGGTGGAAGGGAACCGTTGCCAATGGCATGCCTTCTTGGCTGCTCCGCAACATTTTTTCCTTAATTTCCTTGGAGATTAGTTCATGAAACGAATTTGATTTGGTGTCTTTATACAAAGGTTTCGTGTCTATACCGTGCTGCCATGAATAACATCACAGTATGAAACTAGAAATGATGTCAAGTCTTAGGATGCAAAAAAGGTGTACTACAATGAACAACATCATGGCAAAGTTATAATTAATGTTTGAGTGACATTTTTGACTTTTTAAAATCAACGTTTGACTTATTCAAAAAGTTACAAAAATACAAAAATAAATAAGACAAGCTTAAAGTACTTTTAATAATGAATTATTTCACAATAAAATAAATAATATTTTCACAATTTTTTTTTGAAAAAATAAGTGGTCAAAGCTAGATGTTTAAAAATCTAAAAAGACACTTATTTTGAGACGGAGAGAGTACAATAATGGGTAAATTTCTTATTAGCCATCAAAAAACTTATAGCTCCATATCAGCCACTCAAAATTTTGAATTTCCTTATCAACCACTAATATTAACTTTTTTTTATTCGCCACTCCTTTTCATTTGGGGACTTGAAAATGACTTTGGTTCTTCTTTTAATTTTTCTTAAATTTTACCATTACTCATTTTAGTGGATATTGTTTGGTTTTGGGGCATCTAAAATTTAACGAGAAAAACTTTTTACTTACAATTCAAATTCAAATTTTAAAATTTAATTTGAACTATTTTATTTCCTTTTAAGCTCGTGTGTCATAACATGAATTTGTGAGATAAAATTGATTTGATAACATTCACTAAAATGGGTAACGAGAAAACTTAATAAAAAAATAATTGAGCGGTAAATAAGTCTTTTTTAAACTTTTAAATGTATAAGAGTGGCGAACAAGAAAAAAAGTTAATATTAGTGGTTGATAAGGAAATTCAAAATTTTGAGTGGCTAATAAAGAATAAAAAAATTTCAATGGCTAATAAAGAATTGACCCTACAATAATTGGGTTACCATAAAGATTTGCTGTGCATATGAAACACTAATAATACATTACACAATATACAAGGCACCTCACTCAAACCTATTTACATTCATGTTCAATCTTAAAAGTTAAATATATGTGGCACTTCTAACTACTCATATGTACATACATTTGAAATTGTAAATATTTTCCATGCACATACATTAGAAATTGTAAGTACTCCCCCACGACTTATGCTATAGCGTAAAAGATTCTTTATAAGCTAACATAAAAACCATCTCAAAAGTTCTCCCAATTAGACCCTTAGTTCTTCAACACCAATGCATCCGATCCCGCGCGCCCTACACTCGACCGCGCCTGCTTCTGTGCTCCGACGCCGCCCCGCTCCGGCGGCACCCTCGCCACCTCCGCCACCGCCATAATCGCCGCCGCTCCCACCCACCCTCGCTTT
>BCLG01000126.1:243544-253869 GCA_001602295.1 Zoysia matrella
CTCGCCCTGCACCGCGCCGGCAGCTGCCCCTGCATCACCCTGCGCCGCACCGAGTTCGTTCAGATTAGTTCCAACTAGCCGAGTTCATTCAGATTAGTTCCCAAAATCCCGCGCGAGAATCGAGTGCCCTGCCCCAAATCCCGCGGGTTGAAGCAACAACCTCCGCATGTGCTTCATCGCATCCAGCTGGGGCACGGCAGCAGCATGTGCGGCGACGGAGGTCCGCGGCGGCTGGCATCGAGGCGGTGGCAGAGCTGTTCCGCGGTAGGGCGGCGATGCCTCGTCGAGGCAACGACGGCAGCAGTGACTGGGGCGACGGCGGTTAGCGGCGACTAGCAGCGCGGTGGCGGCAGAGCAGTTGTCGGCAGGGCGGCGACGCCTGTCGAGGCAACGACGGGGCAGAGGCGGGCTGGCCGTCGACGGTGGTCAGTGGGCAAAGGCGATACCTCTATGCGGCAGCGTGCTCGTCAGGTTCTGATTCGGCATGCAGTGGCCTCTCGTCTCCACCCCCTCCCCCCTTCAATTACATTGTGTTGTTAGTGGTGTTGTAGGTGCAGAATTTTGGATTTGGATCCAATTGAAATTGCGTTATTAATCTCACGATGGCACTCTCACACACCTAAATTCCTAATCTCCATACGTAAATTATTTGTTGATTGTGTTGCCTGATCGAAGCGTTTAAATTGTTTTATTCCATATGAATTTTTGGCTTACATATACTCCCATACATAAATTCCTTAAAGTTGATAGTGTATACAGAAGTAATAATTTATCTGAAATGAACATCTGTGACAAACTCACAAACTCATGCATACCTGTATGCCTCAATTGGTTTTCACATCAAACCTGCAGAGAGAAGGCTCTAACGGCTCAACATTCACAGGTCACGGCCTTTGTACTCTGATAAGATCCAGCCTGTCTTTGCAGTAAGACACGCCAACCACTACTACAATTAGTACTTGTTACGTAGCATTTGATTTGATTTATTTGCTTTCTGAGTTGTAGCATGAAGGACAAGGTGATACGGCAATACCTCAACAACTACATGGTGGCGAGGGAAGTTTCTGTGCATATTTGGGAAATGATGTTTTTATCTGGGTAATAGAAATCAGATAGATCTTAATATAGTTGGGGTTGATGCAAAGCTTCCCTTCAGGATCAGTGTAGTTTTCAGTTTTATATTTTGTACGACAGATTTTCTTCAACAATTTTTTTTTTCAAGATCGCGCGTGGTGCGTTTCGTGTTAAGAAATTTTCTTCAACAATTAACAAAAAGTTCTTGAAACCTGTTGTTCGCTTTTACAGGACATACAGTTGGATTTATATTTCACAAAATAAACTATTTCTTGTTTCGAAAGTGTTTTTTTATTTGTACTAATGCGAATTGCAACTAATTTAGCTTCAAATCCTTGCTGTACCAGATGTGTTTGATGAAACGACGCTAAGGATGTCGTTTCCTGGAAAATAATTGTGGTTGCGTATTCTAGGTACGGAGATATGGGTTTAATGGAGGTGTTTGCACTCTGCCGTATGAAAGATATAATGGCACCTTTCTTCTTTTAGGTAATGAACTGAATGGCTTTGAGGTTTTCAGAACCTAATTAAATTTCTAACTTTATCTGGCTGTTTCCGTTCTGAAACATGCTACCAGCCTCTTTTGATGCTCTTGTCAATCATTTCTCTAGAATTGCTTCTTAATTATGCATAAATGTATTTTTATTAACTGGTACAATACAACTTAATTTTTATGCAGGTTTCTTGAAGAATAGGGAGGCAGGAGGCCCCAAATTGAATTTGCCAAGCAAGCTAAAGGAAGGGATAAGAAGCTGAACTGAAATTGTTTTCTTTTATAATTTATCAGTTGTAAACTCTTGGAATTTACCTGTTAACTCTAAATGTAGATTCTTTTTCTTCATAATGTTGGCTGTTGTAATCTGAGAATTTCTACAGTGTGCATTGTTAGCTTGACATTCTGTAGCTCCCCTGTTGTACTATACTGCACTGTTCCGTTGTTTGAATTGTACTTGTGCAGTTGTGCCTTAATTACCTGTTAGACTTGGATTAGATCATGTATTGTAAGATCATGTATTGTAATCAATTCTGAAGAGCTGTGAGAACATATGTGCTGCATTCCTGGACCTTGACTAGATTCTGTTAAGACCTTTGGTTTTGGTTCAGTTCTTGCATTTGTTAGGAACCATAGATGGTGCTGCAAGTGTCCTAGTAGAGGTGAGCCAATTGGACCATCAGCAACTTGCTGTTGTCCTCATCGAAGTGTTGCAACTTGCAATGCACCCGAATCCAATCTGTTCAGGTTCAGGCTGTTCAGCTAAGGGGTATATCAGGCTCCTTTCTATTTGTCTGTTCAGCAATCTGTGACCAACATCCTTCATGGTGTTACTATATTTTACAACAGTATCCCTACATAGATTACACGATTAACTTATGTGTCATACATGAAAATGATAGCTGGTGTGTTGTGATGATTTCTGATTTGTCATCACATCTAAGCTACTCTCCGTGCAATTTCAATTGTGCCTATTAGGCTCTCCTGGAAAATCGCGTGGAAGTTACTACAGGTGGGTCAACTAATATAGCCATATATATATATATATATGCTATTCTTCACCTTAGGTGAAGAATAGTTTAAGAACAGCTTGTTCTTCACTCACACCCAATTAGCCAGTCAATGATCAAGCTAACTAACCAAAATCGACCCACACGCCCCTGCGCCTCTCCCGCGCGTGCCTGTGACCCGCGCTCACCTACCGACCCATTTTTTTCATTAATTCACCTGTAGTAATTTTTGTTATGACCACCTCAGTAATTTCTCTCGACTCCTTCAGTAATTTGAACCGAAGCAAATTACTAGAGGAGAGACAATTACTGAACGAATATAGAGAAATTACTGAAAGGATCAAAACCAAATTACTGAAGATGAGTTAATTAAAAAAAATCTAGTCGGTTGGTGAGAGCAGGTCGCATGAGCGCATGGAAGGGACGCGGGTGCGTGCGGTTCAGTTTGGTCTGTCGGCTTGGTTGTTGGCTGGGTAAAGAATAAGCTATTCTTGGTGAAGAATAGCAGCTTCTTTCATATATATATATATATATATATATATATACTATTATTTATTTGTACCTGGCTACAAAATTAGAATTTTGTAGCTAGACTCGTTTGATCGAGTTGTTGACTCTGACTCTAGTGAGCAAAAGATTCCCCGTAGGTCGAGCCCCAACGGAAATCAGTTTAAAACCTAACCTCACGCCATGGATTAGAAATAGAATCTTCTAAATTCTTGCCAACAAAACCATCTGTCCCAGCGAAGGCAGCGCATTGTTTGTATTCGCCGCTTTACCGATGCACATTTTTTGTCTTTGTATTCGTCACCGACGCGCCGCACCGCCTCGTCCCCGCCACGCCGCACCGCCTCGTCCCCGCCGTGCCTCCTCGTCCCGACGCACCGAGCCGCCTCATCCCCGTCGCACCTCCTCGTGCCCGGCACGCCGCACCATCTCATCCCCATCGCGAACTCTATCTCTATATACACAGTTCATTTTGCTCTCGTGTTTAATTTTCTTTTAGGCCCAAGCATCAAGCATTAGTTTTTCCTTAATCAATCAACACACGAGCCTGCTTGTACAAATGTGGTAACTATTGCTTCGTAGAACAATGACATTTTGGGGCAGAAGAAAAAGGAAAAAAAAAGAATAGGAAGCCTCTAGTTGCTCTGTTTTCTGCTCACTCACCGATGGCCAATGGAATGTTTCTTCGCTGATGCTTATCCCTTTGTTGCCTTGATTCATCGCTGCGTTGTTTGTCTACCTGTCGATTTTAGACAGTGAGATGCGGTCATCAGTCTCATATCTATATCGATAGAAATTGATCCATTTTCTTGCTTTATAAACACTCTAGTTTCTGTAATGATCTGTGATAACGTAAATAACATATCATGTAATCTGCTGTTCTTGTAATTTTTTCTGTACTTCTATAGTATGATGTGTGAATCTACAGCTTCTTCACTTTAATTCATATAATGGGAGAGAAATTCACATATTACCTGTTGAAAAATCTCTTGAATTGTAGACCGATAAGCAAGATTGGCACCATATTAAAATTTATATTTTGCCGCTATCCTTTGCAACATTGTGTAGCAAAGCAATTAAAAAGTAAACGATCAGACCATCAATTCTTTTGCTCCCACAGTACGTGGTTGCTTAATCAATGTTTGTGTGTAGAAGTTGAACTGAAGCATTGCCCCTGTTTTGACAATTATTCCCATGATTATGAGTTGACAGGAAAAAACATGTGCAGTTCAAGCCCAAATGAAAGCGCCTGAGATATCTGTTTTTACTTGTTGCTTAAGATCCTGCTAGGTCCTGCTGACAGCTTCTTCCTGACATTCCTTTCACAAGGATGTTGTGCCTTCATACTGATTTCTGAAATAGTCGCAATGAGAAATATGAAAGATGATCACATTGGAAAAGGATGTGTATTCTGATAGTTTAGTGAAAACAATGTGGTATTGTGATACATGCTCTTAGTAGTATGATTTAAAGTCATCTATTGTTTAGATTTGCTCAGGTGTGTAATGAATGATGCTCATCAGTTAGTTTTTTTTTTCACAATCGTATGAATGAAAGATGGTGAGCAAAATCTGATTGAGCTCTTTTCAAATTGGCTTTGATAGAAAAAAAAATTAAAGAGAGCATGTTAATCACTACACATAAACTTGTGTTTTTCAGGATGGAAGATTGTGAACATAATCTGCAGCGGTGCATTATAGGTACAGCTGGGCAATTTTATGATTTCTTCCTCCGAGCTACAAATAGATTAGTAGCTACGTAATTGTAAAAGCATGGTGAGGGACATTAATTTGCTGCTTAAGGTCGTGGTGCTACGGAATCGTGAAACCATCGACATGTTTTCTAATGGCTTTGTGATACTTCATATTAGAACTATGACTGAAAGACGTCTATTATTTATATCTGCTCGTCTGTGTAATGAAATATTTAGCATCCTCTGATCAATCAGATACATCAGTTAGCAATTACCAGTCAACATAAGTTATGACCAATTACTAGTTCCAGCAGGATCCATCATCTGATTAATGCAAGGGCTCTCAATGACAGTGCATAGTATTGACAACTTAACTTCTTAATTGGAAATGCATGTGTACTGAATACAGACATGGAATAGTGTCGACAGATAATGCTCATCTACATAACATTTGCGGTATTTTTCCCATTCCTGGCTGCAAGAAAGTCATAACACAATCAAAGATGTGAATTATTAAGAGAATAGTTCTATAAATGAAGAGCAATCTCTGTACATCGAGCTATGTTAAGCAAAACAAAATTTCTCTGCTCGTGCCCAGAGCGCAGAGCGACACCATGTGCAAGAAAGGCCACCAAGATCAAACTAAATTCCTGGGTACATGTTCCTGCTATGAGGATGCATAATCTGCCATCATTGGCTTGATGGAGAGCAGCCTTCCGAGAGACCCTGTCCCGAACTCCCTTGATCAACATCTAGTTCAGCCTCCATCCATTCCTTCTCAGCGTCATGTGCAACTTCAGCTGCCTCCATCTTTACAAATTTGTCCATTTCATAGCACACCTGTACCGATCTAAAATTACTAATTTCTAATCTCGGTAATCTCAAATTCCTTGAATGATTAGCACATGTGTACCTACCTAAAATTAGTAATCTCTGATCTCAGTAATCTAAAATTCCTAGAATGATTAGCGCATGTGTACAAATATACCTAATGTACATATGCTGATGTGTTAAGCACAATATAATATTGCCAATAATTAACTTACTCCCGGCCACCATAGTCGTCGTATCAATGAACTCAAATCAAACACAGAGGCTACCTACTTTGTAGAATTCGGTTAGCGAGCATAGTTAAGGTGCGTGTGATGTGAGGCACAAAAAACGGTCAGTTGCAATTCTGTTTTCAGCTTGGTTCCGACCTGGCTGTAGAATGCTTATTTTGTGGCTAGCTACAAATTAATAGCATCCTATATATACTATTATATATATATATATATATATATATATATATATATAGAGAGAGAGAGAGAGAGAGAGAGAGTATATTTCTATTTTGCCCTCTCTAGGTTGTATAAAGAAACAAATATAGTGGTCACTGTAGCCACAAACAAAAGTGTTAGGTTTAATTAAGGTAGCAAAATAAGATGAGGGTAGTAATGGAACTTACTTAAAATTATAAGAGGTCAATATGTCGGTCTTGCCATCATTGACAAAGTTATGCATCACCATTCCTATATAAGCAGCCACTTCTAACATTCATATGACGAGTCATTTCTTTCTTGATGCATTGAACTCCTTATTTGTCATCTCTTTATGTCTCAGATTTTGGATACACGTTCATGGGAAAATTTACCTGGGAAATCCTTGTTGGATCAAGAACACCCGATTTCATTCTCTTCAGTTTTTGATAATCTCCCCAGGAAACTCCGGATAGAATAAATCAAAATTTTTTCATTGAGTAGCATCTGCCAGGTGTCAAAGCTTTCCTTCATTCATCATGCACTTTTCAGAATGCCAAAACATGAATTCGACGTCCCGTGGGTTTGAGAATAGACGTTTCAATCAATCAATCACTGGAAGGTATGACATCACCAAGGATGGAAGTTTTCTCTTTGTATCCACCTCATCGAATGTGTCATCACCAGTGTCTGGGCCAGTAGAATTGTTCTCCCTGTTGATCTCCTTGTATTGCCTGCGAACACATGGTTGTAGCTCTTTTTGTAATGATTAATGCCACAAATTGGACACTTCTATAAAAATTCATACTCTTTGTGATACAACATACAATGATTCGGGCATGCATGTATTTTTTTTAACACCCAGCGACAACGGACATATAAGCTTCCTAGCTCTATATGTAGTTGCTAGCAGTTTATTGGGTTTTGGGAGTATTTTCACTAGTAGACTCAAAAGCTCTATGAAACTACTATCAGACCATCCATTGCAAGCCTTCAACTTAAGAAGTTCAAGCACAACACGCAACATTGTAAACTCTTTATCACAACCTTTTGTTTCCTCATATAAAAGGTCATTCGATGCTTTCTCCAATATCTCTATATTATCTAGACTGCTCTCAACCCTCATAGATATTAGCACTTGTGGTTCAACATGACACAACATCTCTTCAAAGTAAAATGGAATATCTTCATCATCATCTTGTGTGTCGGCAATATCATCATCTTCAGGGTCAGGTTGATCGGTGTTGTCTCGGTGTTGTCTTGAACTCTTAAATCATCATTACAAGCCACTTGATTCATAACGGTATATTCAAGATATCTGTAAGATGTATCTATCTCCCCATGTTCCGCCCATATCATGTACTTCTTCATAAAACCTCTCTTGATTAAATGTGATTGGATTACTAAAGCATTAGACCAGGCTATCTTGTTGGCACAACCTTCTTTACTGGCATGTTTTTTTAGCAGTTTTGACAAATAAAGAAACATTTTGAAGGTACTCGGGAGAAGGTCTTGGTGTATTATACATCCATGATTGATCCATTCTTTATCTTAGTCTGCATATAAAGTAAAAGGGATCAAGATAATTAATTTTTAAGTAATATACATATGATTCTAACAAAGAGACTACCATTAAAAAGAATTAACTAACTACATGTAAACTCATGGGAATATGAAGAATCACCACAAACATTTGTAAACTATAGTCAATTTAATTACCAAAATCATAAAAAACCTATCGTGTATATGTGACGTACCAGAGAGAGATCACAGGATGATTAGTCCTTATGATGTTGATCAGCATATATAGTCACTAGTGGGCTATATGGGCCTGCATAGTAGATGGGCCTTGATACACTTAACACCCCCCTTCAAACTCAAGGGGGAAGATGATGTTGTGCTCTGGTCTACGCTTTAGTAAAGTGTGCATCAACACCAATATGCTTTTCAAGTTCATGTTTGAGAGAATCATTGGCAATTTGTATGGCTCCAGTATTATCACAAAGAATAGGTGTAGGAGCATCACAAGTAACACCAAAATCAGCAAGCAGCCTTTGGAGCCAAACAATTTCTGTAGTAGTGGCAAGTGCTCGGAGTTCAGCCTCTGTACTGGATCGAGAGACCGCCACCTGCTTCTTGGACTTCCATGTGATAGGTGATGATCCAAGAAGAATGCAATATCCAGTGATAAAATGACGATCTGTCGGATCACTTGCCCACGTGGCATCCGAGTAAGCATGAAGCTGAAGTGGACTATCACTAGCATAAAACAAACATTGAGAAGATGTCCCCCCTCAAATATCGCAAAACACGAAGAAGATGACCAAAATGAACCGAAGTAGGAGCACTCACAAACTGACTTAGAACATGAACAGCATGAGCAATATCAGGCCTGGTGACAATAAGATAAACTGGGCTGCCTACAATGTGACGATATCGAGATGGATCTGCAGGAGGTGTACCATCAGTTGGACGAAGCTGCAAATGAAGATCCATAAGTGTTACAGCTGTCCGATTATCAGTAATTCCAGAACGGGCAAACAGATCTTGAATATATTTGGTCTGGGAAACATAATACGCCTTGGCAGAATTTGAGAACTCAATCCCCAAAAAATAGCTGAGAGATCCCAAGTCAAACATTTGAAATTGTTCACTTAGCTGTTTCTTGACAGTTGAAATATGATCTGCATCGTCTCCTGTTATCAACAGATCATCAACATATAAAAGAAGCAGAGTACGCCCTCGTGGTGAAAGATGAAGAAATAAGGCAGGATCATGATCACTAGGTGCAAAACCAGCAGCCTTTATCACAGATACAAATCGCTCAAACCAAGCGCGAAGAGCTTGTTTGAGACCATATAGAACACGGCGTAGCCGGCATACATGACCAGGAGGAGCATCAACTCCCGGATGAGGATGCATATAAACTTCTTCATGCAGATCACCATGAAGAAAAGTATTCTTGACATCCATCTGAGAGATAGTCCAAGAACGAGCAGCAGCAATTGCAATCATAGTATGAACAGTAGTCATGTGTGCCACAGGAGCAAAAATCTCATCATAATCGTGTCCCTGAGTCTGTTGAAAACCTCTAGCAACAAGACGAGCTTTATATCTCTCAATAGAGCATATGATATTGTCATAGCAAATGCCATTCTGGAATAACAGAAGCTTTCTGATAAGTGGAGGGCTCATCAACAACAACACCCACATGAGATTGTGTCACACATGGAAAACCATATCTGTCAATAGGTTCCAAAGTGGCACGATCACATAGATTTGTATCCATCGGCAACCTGTGGCTCATCAGAAATAACAGGTGACTCATCAGTGTTAGCGGCATCATCAAAAACAGGAACGTGAGGACTGGCCGAAGGGCGGGGGGACCAGATGAAGGCTCTATGTGCTGTTTGGGACGACGAGTGTAGACATGCTTGATAGGAGGTTTGGATGGAAGAGATAGTGGTGGTGGAGTGGGTGGTGAAGACACAGGAGGAATGGGTGGTGTATCTAGGGATGGAGGGCCATTAGAACTAAGAGGAGGAAGACACAAAAAAGATGTGGACTCGATTGGTGTGACATCCCAAATTTTAGGACAAGTTTAAAATATGTAATTCAAAATTTTTTTAACTTTCACCCTAACATTTTGCATTCCACTTCTCACCTTCTCATTTCATTCCTATTTCAAAAAGCAAAAATCGTCGCTAAATTAAAACTTAGCTAATTTGATGATTTCAAAATATTAAAATTTGGAAGTGTGACAAGAGTCTAACTCTTTTTGTTTTATTCGTTTTTACCCCTTTTGCTTTCTATCGGTTCATCTGAATTTTAATCCATTTGTGTCTTTTAATTTCCAATTCACGTCCAAATTCTTTTGAATTCCAAAATCCATTTAGGTCCTTTGAATTCGAGTCAAATCACAGCCCCATCTTGATGCTTCTTCCTCCCATGCTATTTGTATTCTATTTATTGAAACGATTCAAATTTGAATTCAAACATGAACAAAATTCCTTGAATCCAGAAATATTCAAAATTCCAATTCCAACCATGGGCCGCTTGCTTCCTTTTCCCTCCTCTGGCCCAGCTCCCCTCCTTCCTTCTTCTCCTCACACCAGACCCAGCCGCTAGGCCAGCCCAACCGGCGGCCCAGCACTGCGCGCTCATCTTTCTCCTCTCTCCTCCCCACCGCTCTCGCCGCCTGGCACGGACGCCAGCGCGGGCGCCGCCACGCGCCCAGCCACGCGCAGTGCATGCGCCCTCGCTGCACGCCACTTGCCTTGCCACGCACCTGCTAGCACCTGACGCCGTTG
>BCLG01000126.1:254003-295693 GCA_001602295.1 Zoysia matrella
GCCCCCCCTCCGTTGCCAGGGCGCTGTCGTGCCTCTCTGGCCGCGTCGTGCCCGTGTACAGATTCGCCACCCCTCGCCGCAGCTCCTCCACCTAGAATCGGGCCAAATCGACCTCTTCTCCTCCATTACCGGGCACCCCTGCTCACCGACCGCCGCCGCAATTTCTGCTCTCCGGCGAGCTCCCTTGGCTCCAGACCACTCAAGCACCTCCGCCCCTAGCTGCTCACTCGATTGGTCTGCCATGCCCAGCCGGAAACCGACCGGAGTTGTGCCGCCGCAATGCGTCGCCAACTTGTGCCGCCCTCTGCCTGTCAACGGCACGGCACAGCGCATCTCCGGGTCCTCCAAGGCCGTGAGGACCTCCAGCGCGCCTCCCTTGTGCTCTTCTGTAGGGACCCGAGCCGCCTCCACCTGTGCTGCAAGTCGGCGCCGCCGCCAGGCGCTGTAAGCATGCCGTCGCCCGTCGCCGGCGCGCTGCCGTGCCTTCCCAGCCCTATAGCACCCCCAGAGGGCATCACCGCGCCGCCCTCTCCCTGCTGCAACCGAAGCCTGAGGCTCTCTGGCCGTTTGCCGCCTGGCCGCCGCCGTCGGCCATGGCTTGGTCGAGGACCGGCCACGAGCAACGGTCCAGAGGACCGTGCACCCTGTCCGCCCTTTTCCCGTTGGAAAATAAACCAGAGACACGGTGATTCCCTCATTTTGCAGAAAAGCCCTCCGAGTTCATCCACTTAAACACCTGAGCCCAATTTAGTTCTAAAGAAGTCCCTGGACTTGGTATTCCTAACAGTTAAATCCTATTCGTTTTCACATCAAGACCTCTGTTTATATCTGGTATTATAGAAACACCCATTCTGACACACACACCTTGAGGGTTGGACACGGTAGTCGGCACGTGTCCCTGACATGGTAGCCGGCTGATCCGTTCACATGTGTCCTGGAGCTTGGGCACGGTCACCTTCCTGTGACCCCGAATCGAGCTTGGACACGGTCACAATCCCGTGCCCTCGAGCTGGGTCACTAGTGGACCCGGAGCGTGTGTCCACGAACTTGGACACGGTCACGCTTCCGTGACCCTGAGTCGGGTCACTACCGGACTCGGAGCACGTGTCCACAGGGACGTACATGGACACGTCACAGTTTCCACGTGTCCACGGACACGTCACAGTTTTTCTGTGTCCACATGTCTAGGGGCACGATCACAGTTCTCCCGTGTCCACGTGTCTATGGACACGGTCACAGCTCATGTGTCCACGAACACAGCCACGGCTCATGTGTTCACGAATCCTCGAACTTCTACAAAACTCCGAACTTTCACTCTCACGTGTCCACGAATCCCCGAACCTCCACAAAACCACGAACTTTCACTCTCACGTGTCCACGAATCCTCGAACTTCCACAAAACCCCGAACTTTCACTCTCACGTGTCCATGAATCCCCGAACTTCCACAAAACCACAAACTTTCACTCTCACGTGTCCACAAATCCCCGAACTTCCACAAAACCCCGAACTTTCGTTGTTCACGTGTCCACATGTCCATGGACACGATCACGGCTCACATGTTCACGTGTCCACGAACACGCCACAGAAATCTGGATCCACAGAGAAATCCCCGATTCTGGACACGTATGTGTCCAGGGGCCGTGGACACAGGCCGGGCCGTGTGTCCCCGCAGCCTTTACCAGTTTCCGGTCACAGGCCAATTGGCAACATCACCATGAGGTTTGTCCATTGTTTCACGCCTGCATACATACACCCGACAGCCGTGGACATGTGCCGGGTAACGTGTCCACGGGGGATTTCCTGTTTTCCATCGTGAACACCTTGTTCGTCTCACCACCACCACACCTCAACTCCGTTTTCAGCGATTTTGACACCGTTGGAACCGTTGTCTTGAGCTCCACCACATCGAATCATCCAAACCTCAGCCAACATCCGATCTTGCTGGTTTGTTTTAATAGTGAGTCCTTCGTTGAGTTTAATCGTTGTTCCTTCTTTTGGTTTTAACTTTGTTAGTGCGAGTCTTTAGTTATGATGCATTCTAAGCATAGATTTATACTAGCTAAGGCACGCCACAGCATAGCATAGCATAACCTCATTATTTAGCACACATTAGTATGCGCACCCATGTTAGCACTAAATAACCTAACTTAAAATTAGAATTATAGAATTAATAGTTAAATACTAATAACTGAATACTAGAAAGTAAGTAAACACTTTAGTTAGCAGCCCATAAGCAACCTGCCATGCAGTCACCCATGTAATAGCACCTTTTAGCGCTTGTGCCACTTGTTAGTTTTAGTAATTTAATTATATAAAATAAGTTTAGGTAATTAACCATTAAGCACCTAAAGTAGTACATTCATATAAGTATAAACTAAATAACTAACAGTAGCAATATGCCCATCACCACATCACAGTTAATGCCATTTATTTAGTGTAGGAGTTCAATTGTATAGTAGAATCAAGAAATATTCACTAGAAAGCCCGTGAAATATATTGGCATACACTAGTGCACATGCCACCTATTAGCACAAACGATATAATTATTTAGTCAATAGCTCTAAATTAAGGTATGCACAAAATGACATAAGCTACACACCGCGTTCCTGCTCATACTAGCGAGAATGCATGTTAACCCTTCACTGAACCTCATTTAAGTCAATAGCCACCGCAACATGTATGACTTGCCCTAAGTTTTTCTCGTGGTGTTATCTGGTTCTTAGTTGGAGTTCTTTAGATTTTATCGCTCCTTCTTGAGTTTTGTTTCGTTCGCAGTAGTTTTATTAGGCTTTTCCTTCGCGTAGATAACATTGAGTGTAAAGAAGAGTCAAGCCTCAAGAGGAACCAGAAGGTCTACGTATGAAGAGAAGCTCATAGATTGGGCGCGAAGCCAGAGATTGAAGATTGAGATGTTGAAACAGAAGCCTCCAACCTCAAGCTTGAAGATTAAGGAGTTTGCAGGCAAGCTCTAACCTCATATTAGAACCTATAATTTGCTAATGCTCCTATAGAGCCTATTTATTCTGCTATGTATGATATTTTGGATTGAAATATTGTGTTAGTCATAATCTTACTTGTTCTTAGATATTTATATTTATGTTAGTAACTTGCTGTATAGATATGAATACCTTTCTTGAAAACCATTGACGACGTGTTCTTGATAACCATAGAGATTTTGTTCCTAGATAGTTTTACGGAATGGATATTACCTTGTTACTAGATCTGCTTAAGACCCCATTTACGGTGCTTCACACCGCCACACCATATACCATTAATTTGCAAAATGAATTAAAAGAGTTTGGTGGTGTGAATATAAAAAAAGGGGTGGGATTAGAACAACTGGTGCTAGGTGAAGGGGGGATGTTTCTGGCCGTGGGGGTGAGGCTCACCTGAGGTGATGATGATAGGTGTGTAGGCTTCGCTATGGTCCACCTGTCGTGGACGAGACCACCACCCCTGCCATATAAGGACCGGTTCATTAGCGCTCGACATAGTAATTTTTGTACAACCACAGAACCTGTACATTTTGGGCAGGACCTATTCCCTCTACGTATTCTTTTCACATCAAACCACTAGGGGGTTAGTAGTGAAGACACAAGGGAACAGGAGAAGGGAGTGAGACGACTCGTTGCCTGGCCCTCAACGGTAATTGCCCGTGTCATGGGAGCGTAAGCCCACGGATATAGCCTCTAGTTTGGTAATACCCGGGATTGCAGGGGACTAGGAAAAGGCGTGAATGTGGTGGATATTCACGACTCGGCTCCGGGAATGTACCGATGCATCATCAGTGGCCTGGAAAACCCCGAGGGATGGCCCCTGTTTGCACTTTGGGTGGAATCTGTGGAAAACTGCGTAGGTGTGAGATAGGCGTTATGCAACTCTAATGATCAAGAGTAGCATAACCTGTGAGTACAGTGTACAACCTCTACAGAGTTAAAAATCCTTTCGGATAGACCGTTGTCACGGTATTGACATGCTACTGTTCGACTATCATACGATTAGATTTTCTATACTGCCTTGATGTGTGAGTGGGTGTAGCTACCTGTGTTTTGAAAAGTGTCTGGAGGGCATAGTGGAGTCCCTTCCAGTTAAAACTTAGCAACTGGCGGGAACGGTTTATACTCCCCCAGGTCCAACTTATTAAAATATGGACAATAAATGCTTTCACTCCCTTTTGAAAATCTTCTGTAATGAACCTTACATAAAACTGACTTTTTGCAATATGGACCCTGCTGCCTCATCCTTGCTATAACCAATGTGCATTCATATTCATACCTTTGCTTAGTATTGGAGCTTGCTGAGTACCTTATGTACTCACCTACCTGCATTTGTGGTTTTAGACAGTGAGGATCGTGTAGGTGACTTGCTGGTTTTCGTTCTGCTTCTCAAGTCTGCTTGTGGATTTGGGCCTTGGTGTTTCCCTGCCTGCTCTGCTTTTAGTTGGACGACCGGTGTAGGATCGTAGAGATCCTCACGGTGTTGCCGCTAAAAGTTCTGTCTCAGGTTAGTTTTTCTTTTCGAAGTATGTTTTTGATATACATTCTGTTGTGTTATGTGGATCAGCTACTGATCCAGAGACTGATACGTGTATCACAGTGCATCTCAGAAATGGGGTGCCGACAATTGGACAATATGAGGGATGTGTGGCAGGGTTATAAAAGAAGAGACGGTTCTCATCAAAAGTCACATCTCGAGAAATACGAATGCGGCGTGCAAAAGGATCATAACAATGATAGCCCTTATGCTCAGTTCTATAACCCAAAAAGACACACTCAACAGACTGAGCTGTTAACTTGATACGCTCACGAGGAGAAAGCAAGATGTAACAAGTACAGCCAAAAACCCGAAAATGATCATAATGAGGAGAAGTACCAAATAGCACTTCACCTAGGGTTTTACCAGACAATTTAGATGATGGTTGTCTGTTGATAAGATAAATAGCTGTAGAGATGGCCTCTCCCTAGAAATGAGATGGAACAAAGGAGGCGATCAATAGGGTGTGACCAGTCTCACTAAGATGACGGTGTTCCCTTTCAGCAACACCATTCTGAGCATGAGCGCCAGGACATGAGAGTTGGGCAAGAGTACCCTCAGAGGTCAAAAACTGACAACCTGTCAGATAAATACTCACCACCAGAGTGCGATCGAAAGACTCAAATAGGAGTAGAAAACTAAGTATGAACCATACAAGCAAAAGATTGATAAATAGAGCACAACTCAGAGTGGTGTTTCATAAAATAGACCCATTTATGTCGAGAATGATCATCAATAAAAATGACATAATACTTATGATTACCTTGTGTAGCAAAAGGTACAGGACCCATATATCAGAATGAATAAGATCAAAAGGCTTCTCCGAATGAGAAGAACTAGAGAAATATGGAAGTTGTATTTGTTTTCCAAGTTTGCAACCTTTACAGGTAAAACTAGACTCAATGGATGTAGAACCTAAACAATCCTCTTTTATTAGTACGGACAGCCTAGACCCACACAAATGACCTAGACGATGATGCCATTTGGCGAAAGATGAAGGAGTCGACGATGCAATGGAAGACACACGAGCAGTAGAAGGGAGACGCAAAAGTGTCCAAAATGTAGAGGCTAGAGGAACCCCTACGGCGACGGCCAGTCTCAATCACATCTCCGGTTCGATGATCCTGAACAAAACAAGATGAGTCATCAAATCCAACAAAGCAGTTCTGGTCTGTTACTTGACCAACAGAAAGAAGATTCATAGACAATTTTGGCACATAGGAAACATCAGATACAGAAAAATGAGATGTGCAAAGGGAACCCTTATGTGAAATAGAACAAGATGTACCATCAGCAGTCTGTATAGAAGACCCATCATTGACTGGATGGCAATCAACCAACTGGGATCGATCTGAAGTCACGTGAAAGGAGGCCCCAGAATCAAGAGCCCAAGATGCTCGAGAAGTATCAATATGTGTGGCAGCAGCAGCAGCAGCAGCAGTGGAGCCTCGAGAAGGGGCAGCTGTACCACGACCATGAGCACAAAATTCAGCCACCTTTTCAGGATGCTTAGTAAAGCAATTCTCTGAACGATGAGTAGTTTTGCCACAATGCTCACAAGGTTTGGTATCCAGAGAGCTTCCTCGAGCTGCAGTGGTCCTGTGAGATGCTGCAAGAACGGTTTAAGGTGATGGAACTGAAGTACCAGCAGATCATAGCGAGTGAAGGCGAGTTTCTTCAGCAATTAAGGAGGACAGGACCTCAGCAATAGATGGAATAGTGGACTGATTAAGCAGCTGCACACACAGAGGCTCAAATTCAGAGCGCAGTCCCATGACAAACTGATACATAAGAAATTTCTCAATGAACTTGTTCTTGTTACCACAACCCACACAATCTGCAGTAGAAGAGGGAACCACTGATAATAGCACTGGTCCCATTAGACGCTCAAAAGATGTGTAGTAATCATCAATAGTCAGATCAGCCTGCTAAGTCCATGAAGTCCTTGCATGAGAGTATGCAGATGAGCACCATTATCATGAACATACCGCTGCTGTAAGTAGTCCCACATCTCTTTAGCAGTCTTATGATGTTCCAGACTCATGATCAATGATGGATTCATACTAGTGACAATAGCACTCATCACCCTTCCATCATCTGTGTACCATAACTTCACTGCTGCAGCACTAGATCGATCCTTTGAATCATCAATGGGTGGATTATCAAACAGATGATCAGCAAGTCCATAGCCCCTCAGAACAGTTTTGATAGAGAAGGCCCACTCACGATAATTGTGACCATCTAACTTCAAAGGAATAGCAATAGCGGAGGACTGTGCCATGATGAAGACCAATGTACGAAGACAACCAGAGAACAGCAGGGCAAACAGAAACCAGAGGCAACCACAACTGATCCTCAAAAATCCCTTGACCTGGAAGACAAAGCAGAATCCAAGACAGGGAGATCGACAGCAATAAGCAGATCGAACCGACGACAAGTGATGTGGCCGCAACGGCGGCTGGATACAGGGGCCGCGACGCTGGCTAGATTAGCTGCGATGACGGCTGAAGACGGTAGAGACGGCGACCAAAGGAGCCGCAATGGCTGCTGGAGGTGGCCGCAATGGCGACCGGAGGCAGCCGCAACGGCGGCTGGAGGCGGGGTGACAACGGCGGTGGGAGGGAAAGAAGGATCGAGGAGGGTTAAAAAAGTGATTAACTCTAACCGTAACCCTAATCCATGCCTCTGTTACCATGTGACGTATCAATGAGAGATCACAGGATGATTAGTCCTGATGATGTCGATCAGCATATACAGAGTCACTAGTGGGCTATATGGGCCTGCATAGTACATGGGCCTTGATACACTTAACAGTATATTGATCTTATATTTATTTAAAGCATAAAATAGTCAATTAAACTATAAATAAGGCTTAAAAATTTGGAGAAATGTAATTCTATTGGAATATTAATAATCTCCACGAAAGATTGTAAACTCTAGTTAATTTAATAATCAAAATCACAAGAAACCTATCGTGTAGATTGATCTCATATATATTTGAAGTAAAAAATTAGGCAATTAAATTATAAATATGGGATAAAAAGGGTAGGAGGCATGTAATCTCATGGAAATATTAAGAGTCACTACAAACATTGTAAACATTAGTCAATTGAATCATCAAAATCACAAGAAACTTGAGAAACCCTAGATATTAGAAAATCTAGATTATATGGCTCAAATTGCAACCAAACTTATATTAAATAGTTGGATAAACATCTACATGCCTCTAGAAACAAGATCCGCAAAAAGAATCAGAAACAAAACCGTCCCCCCACAATCGGATTTCGCCTCGTCGCCATGCATCGCCTCTGTTCCGAGGGCGTCATGAGGAATAGGGCGCGGCGCGGCTGTGCCTTATATAAGTTAATCTAATGCAGGCAGCTCTCTTAATTATACGCTTGCATTTAGGATATAAGTAGCTACTTAAAAAAATTGCCTGCGGAAATTCTTCTAATGCAGGCGGCTATCCTAACGTTCCGCTTGCATTAGAGAAACCATTTCTGGAAGGGTGATTTATGAAAGCCGCCTGCATTAGGTCCTTTTGTGCAGGCGGTTGACTTCCTCGGGCCCACTTGCTACCCAGTATATGCAGTTTCTTATTGAAAACCGCCTGCATTTGCCCGGGGGGGGGGGGTGTCAGGAGAAATGTTATTTTTGTAGTAATATGTATACATCTCTAAAACAATCTATTGGGTCTCCCTCAATCACCGCACTGAATTCTTTGGGGACATAGACATAGTTTACAAATCTATACTATCTATATTTTTACCACCCACTAACTATCAAAGTTGGATCCTCCACGCGCCACGTCACCTAAATATACCAGGCATTGGATCATGGAATCTCAATTAAATCTGGCCGCAAATTATCTTATGCTTCAGTTGTTATTGCTGTTTCAACGCGCATGCTTAACGGTGAGCCCCTTAGTCTCATTCAGGCTTAAATGATGCAATAAAACGTCTCAACAAATGACGCAATGAAAACTCAGACGCACATCTATCTAGGCCCCCCACCTCCATTCTCTTCACATTAGCTCTTCCTCTCCGGGCTCCTAGTCTTCGTAAATAATTTTTGAGATACATTTTTCTACCCATCTTTTTTCTTCTATCAATTTATGTGTTCATCATCTGTGAATCTTTCCATGCATTTCAGAAGTAATTTGATTCAAATGATTGGTGCTGAGGGCAGCGGCAGGAGATCAGGCGGTTTGGGGTATTTGCTCTAGCTCTCGACGCATCTTGCGACCAGGGAAAGTGATGCCCCGGCGGACAATCGCTCCAGGGTAAGTTCTTAGTTGACTTGCTCTGTGCACATGTTCTTTGTTTAACCAGCATAAAAAAATCATAAATTTGGTTTGTAGTCTTTTGTCCACATAATACATGCTATGTTAAACTGATGAGCTCAAAAATTTTGGTATTCTTGGCAGCTCAAAATTCACTCCATGCTATGTTAGCTCGGACTCACGAGCTGGAGCACATCTATGGAGACTCGAGTTGCTCAACATTTTTTTTTACTGAGATGGGGAGGGCTATAATCTATGTGTCAAGTCCCTCATCTGTATTAGGTAAACAAAGATTTATTTTTTACTTTGTTCATGTCTATATTTTATTATGGATGTTGATTCTTAGTAGGGATAGAATACCGCTATGGTAAACAAAAATTGTTCAGAAAGAATTTTCCCACCACTGGATCTGAAATTTTGATGAAATATCTTGTTAATAGTCTTTTACATGCTAATAGTTATGATTATTATTTTTTATCATTTTACTGTTCTGCAGCAATGCGCGGGGTATCAACTAGTATTTGGAGGAATGGAGTCTACTACAGCTTGTATTAATAAAAAATGGCTTCTCTTGGTGTCTCACAGTAGGAACTTGATTGGCAGCAACTTGATCATTATCTTGGCTGCTAGAGATTTCTGCATACCATTTCTGTTCTTTCAAAAAATTATGCCCTACATTTTTTATATAATGGAAAGATCACATTAAGTCCTGCCTTGGCTTTCAAAGAAGCTACAACCATACCAGCTTTGACTTCTAAGACAGCTACATCCTAGAGACAAATTCAACCACTGACAAAAGTCAGCCATCATCAGAAGTGAAGAAACACTACAATGATGAAACATACAAGAAAAAGAAGAAGAGTGGCAACTATTGGCAACTTTTATTTGTCTTCCAATGCAGTTCCTTAGAATAAGATAAAATTTGTGTGCCCGCCCTTCCAACTCCATGGATAGAAGATCACATGTGCTTATGCAATCCAATGATGAACAATATCCTTTGATTGAAGAAAATACCACCGGAACCTCATTTCTGAAAAAGGAATTCTCATTCACCATCATGAAAGGTGGATGTCTAAGAACATCCTTAATGGTTTCAAACTTGCAGATAGATGTAGGAGATCATGACTGAAGAACGAAAGATATGGTCATACAAGTATCACTGGAGATCTTCAAAGTGAATCCTCAAGGAGGATGTAGTGGAGGCTCATTTGAAAGTTTGAATTTAGGTTTTCACATGGAGATTCTCAAAGGTGGAGATGAACTTGATGATAACACCTCCAAGAGCTGTATGGCATTGAAGATGTCATTGTTATCAGCACTGGCAAATCTGGGGAGCATGCACCCAACGGCTCATCCCGACCTTCATGCCCATGGATATGGATCCTAGGAACACCACCAGATCCATCATACAAGTAGGCATGGCCGACTGGCATGCCAACGAACACCAGTGGATGGTGAGGAGGAGATGAGGTGCATCGCAATGGGCATTGTAGCCAATAGCAAGGTTGCCTGAGCAGAGGACGGAATGGAACAACACCATCATCCCGAGTAGATCTCCCCCACTTGCCACCATCCACTACTAGAATCTACCGGTTTCCCTAGGGATTTTTCGTTTTCCCTAGGGTTTCCTAATAAGTACTAGGGAAAGAATATCACAATCTCTTCCCGGTTGTCCTCAATGGCACGTAGGAGAAGGGGGTGGGGAAGAGGTGCTGGACTGGGATCCTGCCACCACCGTCCTTGCTGCGGTTAAGCATGCTTCGGTGGCGGCAAAGTGAAGGGAGGATGAGAGAGTGGGAGTGGCGGCAGCGATATTGTTGCCAGCGTCGCCCAGGTTGAGGCGGGGCTGGGTCTCATCTCCATAGGCTTTGCTGAAAGCCTCGTCATCTTGCATCATGTTCTGATTAAGTACAGTTGCAGAGGTGTTCTGATTGTGAAGGTGCATGCTACAACCATGGATATGGCACACGTGCAGGAAACTAAAATTGCCCACCAGTCTCAATTTTTGAATTTTGGAGAGGATACTGAGGGCATGTTTGTTTCATAATTCAGTTTGTGGATTACGTTTCACATTGTCAAACGAAACTAAAATAATTGTACTAAGGCAATAGGTTACTATCATGAAATTACCTTCTGCTCTCATGAAAATTTTATTGATGTCATCAGGATAATAAATTTAATCTTGAAACACACTAAATTAATTATTGTAATTTACTCATTTCTATGGCATGCATTATCACAGAGAACAAAAGGGCACCATAGTCTTTTGACAAAAAATAACAAACAAATCATTCCAGAATTCAGGGTTACCAAACGTCATCTTTTGGATTTCAGATATTCATCTTCTGGATTCAACAACTTAAATACATATTGTGCACACTGCACAATCAATGGTCAAACAAACATGGGGATGAAGGAAAAAAAATTAAACGAATAAGGGATGGGAAAAGATAGATCTGTTGCAGCACAATTTGACTTTAATCCTTTTTTATTTCAGTTTTAAGAGACTGGGGAGACTTTTACTTCAATCCATTAGAGCAGACTCTGGAATCTAGGTACACCTTACCCGAGCTACAAACGTACCCAGGCGCGCAGTCGGAGTCATGGGTGCAGGTGCAGAGCCCTTCCACGGCACATCCCGGCCCCGGGATGACTGGGCTCCCAGGGATGCCGAGCACCTGGTTGCTCCACTCACTGGAGAAGAGGCCATCGGGGTCGAACCTGGCCTTCACGTCCAAGAACTTGCGGAGTTTGGGGTATTTTAACTTGGTTTCATTGAAGACGTAGTTACGGTTCTTGCCCCAGTGCGGCAGGGCTCCGTACTTGTACAGCGCCATCTGCTCGAGCTCGTCAACCACGTCGACGTGCATCCCCGGCGTGCCTCGGGTGCGGCTCCGGTAATATATGATGTCGAGGTCAACCGAGTCCTCTGTCTTGCCAAGATAGGCGGTGGAGCCCTTGACGTAGCGAAATAGGATGCCAAAGTTCATGTCGAGGTCGCAGAAGGCTTCAGGGTGGCGGTCCCGAAGGCTCAGCACTTCCGCCATGAACGCCGTCGCGTTGCAGAGCGCGACGCTGATGCCGGAGTTATAGAAGAAGGTGCCGTTGATGCTCGGATTCCATGGGCACAACTCGACGGGTCCGTCGATGCACGCGCCGGCCGCCTGGATGCGGTGCTGGTAACCGACGACCGGGTACCCCGAGAAGGACTCGCCGTCGTTGGTGAAGCCGAACCCCTGCTGCTCGAAGGTCGTGGGCACCACGCGAGACGCCGCGCAAAGCGCCTCGTCCGAGCCCCCTCGCTGCAGCTGCTCCACTGCACGTTGATAGGCCCGGCCAGTTTTAACTTTTATTAACAATTTATGGCGCCGGCGATTATATTGAAGAACAATATAGTCAAAGCAACGAAGCGCGCGCGGAGTGAAAGAACGACCTTGCTCCCTCGTGTGGATGTTGTCGCGAGCGGAAATGGGTCGGAACCCAAGGAAGTTGTTGAGGCCGTCGCCCGGAGTGGAGACGTCGACGCGGTCGTCCTTCCGTACCACCACCTTGCCCTGCCCTGGAAACCACAAGAGGTCACCAAACTCATGATGCCGACCCCACACGGCCACCATCTCGGCGAGGTCAGCGTCTGACTGATTCGTCAGGAACGTCACGCTACGTTTGAACAGCGGCTCCAGCTGCAGTGTGACCTGCGTGTGAGTGCCTTCATCAGTATGTATCTAGCTAGCAACTAGTCAGCCATTTAGCTAATCCCTCCCTGCATACCTGCGAGATGACTCCGAGGACGCCGAGCGATACCTTGGCCGCGTTCAGGTCAGGGTCGTCGAAGCCGAGCTCACGGACCATGGCGAACCTCTTGCTCCCCGGCGGTGCCGGCGTCACGATCCTCACCCCGACCACGTGCTCGTGCACGGCACCGCCCTTCCCCACGAGGGAACTCCCGTGCGCGCCCGTGGCCAGGAGGCCACCGATGGTGAGCCCGTAAAAGTAGGGCGAGTTGGGCAGCGCCAGCCCCGCGGCGCCGGCCTCGTGGATCAGGTCCCGCAGCAGAATGCCGCTCTGCACCGTCATCCGCCGCCTCGCCACGTCGATGCTCACCACGCGGTTCAGACGCGCCGTGCTGATGATGACGCCGTCGCTGCCGCCGGGGCACGCCAGCTTCGGGAAGCTGTGGGAGTGCGCCGTGGCCACCTTCACCTTGCGCTTTTCTTTCACGGCCGACGCCACGGCGGCGACGAGCTCGGCCTCCGTGCGCGGGTACACCGCTTTGGCAGCGTCGCAAGGTTTGCGGTCATCGTAGGAGCCGTACGCGTTAGTGACCGTACATCTTAACCTGCCGGCGCTGCAGTGCACTGGCCCGCTCGGAGGCGGCTGGTTTGACGTTGAGCCGGTGGCAACAAGCACCCAAGGGAGAAGAAGAATAAGCAAGAGGGCTCTCATCGCTGCTGCCATGAGCTCAGGGAACGAGCTAGTAGCATACTGTGCTAGTCGTATGGAGCTGGCCGCTTTAAATAGGCAAAGTTCACGGCAGATCCGCAGGGCCCATCTTCTTGTTCCGTCAATAGTTTCGCCTCTCACCGTATAAAATTCCATTTCCGTACGTACCTTTTTTTTTTTCAATCACAAGGAATCAATCAGGTGGCAGTATTCTGGGATGGCCCGGTGGGCTGTAATCAAATCATTATTACCATCTCTGTCTTCTGACCTTCTTTTTAGATAAAAGCATGGAACAGATCAGAAAAAAAAGCATGACCTGTTCCATTTATTTTTATTGATACCCCGTCCACTTGCTACATTACGAACTTCTTGTGATGTCCAAGGTCAATTGATGCCACTAACAGACGATATCTGGCGAAAATCTATGGGTGCAGATGCACCTGGATCAAAGACTTCAAAGTGGAACTCTCTCCGTCCTAAATTATAAATCATTATAGACTCAACAAATTTTTTTAAATTATAGGTTATTCTCACTTTTTAATATATTTTCTCTTTTCCTAATACTCCCTCCTGTAAAAAAAAGGGTCGTTTGGACAGTGTTTCGATCAAACATTAGGAATATAAATTATAAATAAGTTTTAACTTGTTAAGTTTAAGAATATAAAAATTACATGATTAGATTTGTCTTGAAAATTACATTCATAAAAGTTTAAATATATTCTTTTTTTTAATAAACTTTTTTATAGAAAACAAAAGTTAAAAGTTATATTTTGAAGACCATGTCATTGTCCAAAATTATCCAAAACGACCTTTTTTGTGGATCGAGAGAGTACTTCTCTATTTTTATCTATTTTTTTTCGTTTTCAGCATATCCCATCTTTTTTACTCTTGTTAATTTTTGTGCCCTACTCTAAAACGATTTATAAATTGAGACGGAGGGAGTATATCCTACAATCTTTATCATGTTAGCACAACCCCACCCCCACACCAACTCTTCCACTGTGATGTTGCATCTAAGTTCAAAAGGTAAGAAACTTCAGGAAAATACTATCTCTGTTTCTAAATTGTTGTCGCCATTTATTTTTAATATCATCTTTAACTATTTATCTTATTTACAAAATTGTTTCAAATATTTACATTTATAAGTCATGTTGCAAATAATTTTTAATGGTAAAGAAAATTATAACAAAATATATGATATTTATCGCACTTTGTTGAATAAGACAAATAATAAAATTGATATTAGAAATGACTGATGATAACAATTTAAAAATGAAGAGAGTAATAATTAGATAGAGGGGGTAACACTCCCGTTGATTTCCATCTAGTTTTGCCACTGCACACAATCAACTTGGATCATTTCAATACATATAAATATTGCTACAGGCAGGTACGTCTAGAGAAAGTGTACATGATAACTTTAAAGTATGTTCTGACAGTCAACGGGCGGCTAAAGCGAGTGTGGCCTGGCGTCGTCAATTTAAGGCTTGGTGCAGCTGTTTCTCTTTAAAGTATACGTTGTGGTATATATTATTGTAAAACTGCAACACTCCATCGAACTGTTGACCCGGTCGGTGCTATCTTCAAACCCGGAGGCTGAGATTTAAGTAAGAGTATGCTGTTGACAAACCTGTAAAAATGTATTCATTAATCATCTGTTATAAAAGTGAATCATGGCTGCTAGCCTCATCCATCAAAGTCTACAATCACTTCATTGGCATGCAGTTCTCTTGAGAGTTGAGAATGGAAAATGCTAACCGTGGTGACTACGTTTTCGCTAACCATCTCATCGGATCGATCGGATCGCGTTCAAGCAGAGCATGCATGCGGAGCGTGTGCGGTGACAAGCAACGTGTCTCTGACTCTCTCATGGGCGTGCTCATCCTCCGGCGCAACATCATGGACAACCTGTTCGCTCGCCGCGGCCGATGACAATGAGGCGGCTAGGTTCTTCAGCCACCTTGGGGACGGCATAGCCATGAACTACGACAGAGCTCTTCACGGGGCTGCACTACCACAGAAAAAGGGAAAAAAACAGATCCTTTTAACGATGTTGATAGAACACCGTGTCAAAATTACTACTTTCTTCGGTTTTAAAATATTAACACCGCAGACAAATATCAATTGTGACCATTCATTTTATTTAAAAAATTATTAAAATATATAAAATTTTTAGTTGTGTTTCAAATACTACTACTGATAAAGTAAATTATAATAAAATATATTATATTTATCGTACTTTTTGAATAAAATGAATAGTAAAAATTAAAACCGCAGGGGTATTAGCTAGCAACGGCTCTCTAAATCGGTATCACTCCTATTCCGCACAAGAGCGGTAGCAGGCCGGGAATCTCCGACCACCTCCCACGTTTCTCTTCTACTAGGCCTTTTCAATGCACGCCCCCCCCCGCCCTTTTCATTTTTCCTTTTTTTTACAACCGGTCTCTTTTTCCTTTTATTTTTTTTATTTTTCTCCTTTTATTTTTTCTATCTTTATTTTTTCATTTCTTTTTTTTATCATTTTTTTATTTTTGTTTTTAGTTTCCTTTTTTTATTTTTTATTTTAATTTATTTTTTACCGTGGTCATGCACGCATCTATCTAAATATTTAGAACAATTATTTTCTATTACTAGAACAATTATTTTTTACTGCTAGAATATTTTTTTTCACTTCTGAAACAATTGAGTGTTAATACTGGACCATTATTTTCACAACTGAATGTTACTACTGAAACATTTATTTTCACCACTTGATCAACAAAGGATTTGATTCATTAAAAATAAATATTTTAAAAATAAAAAGAATATATTTATCTGGCATCTAGTTATTTTAATAAATATTATGTTTTGAATAAATTAAAAAAATGAGTTATGGTTTACTATTGCTGAAAACAAAAATACTAGTAAAAGTACTGGGCTCCAAAAATTACACCAAAATATCACAACTGTTTCAAATTATATATATTATGACCAAATACACCAGCTAAACAAGGGTGAACATTGACACGCGTCGGCCATTGAACATACCGCATATCAAGGTCCATTCCGAGTTGCCAACTCAAGAATATTCAATCTGCATATAATTCTAGTATTCTTCGATATGTATTTCAATGCTCAAGATCAATATGCATATCACTACACCATATTTGTAATAAGTCAGTACACGACATATGTAGAGAGTGAATTCAGATAACGAGTTGTTTAACTTGCATATTTACAACAAAATGAAAGTTTTAAACTCAATAAAGTTCATAATTAGCATCATGAATAAGAGCATAACTAGATGAGTGTGTGGCTCTTGCTCAAGAGGCCAAGCGGAAAACAAACCAAACCTTGGTGCTCCACCTCTAAGAGCATCTCCAAAAGCCTCCTATTAACTTTCTCTAAATAAAACTATAAGGAAATAGTGTAAAAACTCCTCCAATAGCTCCCCTGAATCCTCCCTACCCCCAGAAATCCCATATTCGGAGGTAGATTTAAAGAACTTTTTGAGGTCTCCAATCCCATCTCACATGCAACTAAGAGCATCTCCAACAGTCCTCTCAAAAAATCACCCCAAAAAGTACTTTTTTGGGCCAATCTAAAAAATTTTGGGGCCTATTTTAATCATTTCCTCCAACAGCTCCCCTAAATATAGTTTAAATTTGAACCAAGTGAACAACAGGTCCTATTGTTAGTTGCACGAAAGATGGGATTGAGAACCCCAGAAAGTTCCCCAAATCTACCTCAAAATAGAGGGATTTCGAGGGACACTCGAAAGTAAGGAGTTATTTAGGGGAGTTGTTGGAGGTTTTTTACACTTTTTCCTTATAATTTGATTTAAAGAGAGTTAATGGGGAGCTTTTGGAGATGCTCTTTAGTGGCGCTGATTGCTAACTTGGCTCAAATTTAGGTTTGACACGGACGGTACTACCTTTGAATCCGGAGGTTGTGATTTAAGGGTGTATTTGGTTTGGTGGATAAATCAAGGTTTTTCTGCTGATTGGTTCGCCGTCAGGCTGATAGCTAAGTTTACAGAATATTCTTCGTAGATGCTGGATGGAGTTGTCAAGCTTTTTTGGTTGGATGAGCTCTTCGGCGTTGCCTAAGCATGCTTGTTAGGAATATGATTAATGATAATTAACTTATTTTATTATTAATTAGGATTTATTTATATACTATTATATTTGTTAACACCCGCATGACGACAAAACCTGGCCACCTGAAGACCGGGCAACCACCTTATGGGGGTGGGCCACCGCCTCAGCGACCAACCCCCGACAGACGCGGATATTCTTGAGATCGCACGACAGGAGTTAAAGCACTGCAATAGAAGGTAAAGTGGTTCAGCGGACGGCAAAGTAAACGTTAAAGCAACTTTTGTCCCCCAGCGCTGGACAAAGGACAGAGACAAGGACATCGACAAGATAAGCTAGTGCCAGAGGATCACCAGGTGCCAGAAGACCGTCGGAGAATAAACTTCGAAGTATTCACGGCCCCACCCGTCAGGGGGCCACTCTGTTTTGTAGGCTCCAAGCCTTGTAACCCCGGTCTGACCCCTATTTTAAGGGGGTACCGAGGACCTTAGACAGCAGGTGACACAGGTTCGATAGGTTCACACAGTTCAGGCCATTGTGCACACAACCCACATACGCGAGCTAGGGTTCTTGCTCGAGCAAGGACCCTTCTGCCATTGTAACCCCTTTTCGAGCTCATACGACAAACACTCTCTCCCAAGACGTAGGGTATTACACCTCCGTGGTGGTCCGAACCAGGTTAGTTCTTTGAAACTTACGTAGACTAGGCCATAGCGACAGGAAGAGCGCACCAAATCCCTCTCTGTATACGTAAATTCTACTGTGGCAGTGGTCAAAACACCGACAATTGACATGCCAGGAAGGGGGCATTTCCTGGTGCGTTTTCGCTTCGTTTTTTGTCGATGGCTTCGATTTTTGCTTTGGTGAGAGAAGCTTTTCGATCTCTCACCTCCATTTTGGGAGCTTCACAGTCGCCGTCGTTTGTGATGGTTGATCGTGGAGCATTCCCATCTCCACCACCGGCCATGCCTTCCATTTTGGAAGCTTGGACTTCGTCGCCGGCCAAGGCGGCGAGCTTCGCCTCCAAGTCCCGCGCAAGAAACGTGCGGTCCACCGTCGTGGAGTTCATACGGCGCTGGGTCACGACACGACGTGAGAGTGCTTCATGCTGTAGGCTCTCAAGGTCGGAGAGGAAACACCCCTCGGCAAAGTACCAATTGATGACACGTCTTCACGTCACCAAGCTATCTACACCGTTGAGCAGGCCCTACGGCGCAACGCTGTTGCAGCCGGGGCCGACAACCCAGGCAAGGAAGCTACCGCAGTGAGCGACGGCGCCTGAGCCCACGAGCGGACCACCTACCAGCAAATCATGGACGGTGGCACGCCTCTCTTCGACAGCCGGATCGAGAACGTGGCGGCAGCGACCTACTTCCTCGATGAAGCCGTCACTCCAGACAACCCTATGCTCAAAGAAACCCACGATCATCTACGCATCTACCTTCATGGCACGCTCCAACAACAAGAACCATCGCTTCGGCCAAAACATTTTGAGGTACGCAGCAGTCAACGCCAGCGAACCGAGCAGCGCAGCTCGACCCGCGGCAGCTGTGGTGGCCGAACCGAGACACTGGACCCTCCACCGCCGGCGCCGTCCGCTCGCCAGCGCCTCGGGCAAAACCGGGACGCCCACCACACCATCCATGCCAGAAGGCACACTAGAAGCGACCACTACACTGAGTCTCGCCGAGAACCAACTCTCAAGTACTACTACCGACGTCACAGCTATGATCGCCAGCGCACAATTATTCTCGGAGCCCCAGCCCAGAAGGGGTCAGGCCTCGGGTGTTCGGGACGAAGATTTGTAGAGCAAGATTCTGGCCCGGTTCTGTGCGCCGACCAACATCGTCAAGTACGTCGGTGTGTCTAACCCGACCCACTGGCTCGAAGACTATCGCCTCGCTTGCCGAGCGGGGGAGCGGACGATATGTTCGCCATTTCAGTAGCTGCCACTTTTCCTAGCTGACTCGTCTAGGGGGTGGCTCGAGCACTTACTGAACGGTTGCGTCCGCGACTGGTCCGACCTCTGGCAAATCTTCGTCGGCAACTTTCAGGGGATCTACACTTGGCCAGATAACTCCTGAGATCTCAAAAACCGCAAGCAAAAATCCGGCAAGTCGCTTGGAGACTATATCCAGTGCCTTTCGCGCAAGCGCAACGAGCTGCTCAACGTGAGCGACGTCGACATCATCAATGCCTTCACCTGCTGCACCACCTCCAAGACCCTCGTCCACAAGCTCGCGTGTAAAAACCCTCATATGGTACATGACCTCCTCGACATCACCACCACTTTCGCTCACGAGGGAGGAAGCTATCCAAGCCAACTTCGACAAGGATTAGGGTAAGGATAAGAAAAAGTCCAAGCCCGACCGCAGAGACGACCGCTCCGGGGGCGGCTCAAGCAGCAAGACCCGAAGAAGAGCAAGAAGCACCGCGACGAGTTCATGGCCGCCATCGACCGACAGCCCTGACCCCGAGCAAAGACGTCGCCCGTCCACGACAACTACTTCGAGAAGCTTCTCGACAAGCCTTGCCCAAATCATTCGACCCCCGTCAAACACCTGTATAAGGACTGTCATCTGATGAAGCAGTTCCTGAGGGGCAGCCTTCGCTCTGACCCTCGACAAGCTCGACGTCCCGACCCTCCAGAGAAGGGCACCGAAGCCGACACCGATACTACTTTCCTCGAGCTGGAGGACTACCTCATGATCTTCGGTGAACCGTTGTCTTACGAGCCTCAGCGCTGCCAAAAGCTGACCTGGCAAGAAGTCAACGTCGCCGACCCTACCATCCTGACCTGCCTCATGTGGTCGGGGGTGCCCATAACCTTTGATAGGTCCGACCACCTCAACCACGTACCGCAATGGGGCGCCTTCCTCTTGTGCTCGACACCATCATTGGCATTACGCGCCTCACCAAGGTCTTCATGGACGACAGCAGTGCCCTCAACATCCTTTACATCGACACCTTCAACGCCATGAAGCTCTCAAGGTCGGACATCCGACTGAGCCACGCTCTATTCCACATCGTCATTCCTAGGGGCCGCGCAATACCCTTGACTTTCAGGACCGAGAAGCTCACATTTGAGGTGGTCAACTTCATCTGTACGTACCACACGATCCTCGATCGACCCTGCTACGCCAAGTTCATGGCCGTCCCCAACGATGTCTACCTCAATCTGAAGATGCCGGGGCCCAAAGGCGACATCACTGTGGCGTCATGCTTCAAGCAAGCGCTTGCTTGTGAGCAAGAAAGCTTTGAGTTAGCTCTTGCCTTCTCGGGGTCGGTCGAACTCGAGGAAATTCGACGGTACAAGGGGCCAGCTCTGACCCTCGATTCCAAGGATTTGACCTCCACATCTTTTGAACCCGCCAATGACTCCAAGGAAATTGTCCTCGACCCCTCCGACCCAACCAAGAAGGCTAGGGCCGGGACAGCGCTCTTCGACAAATAGGAAGCGCGCTCGTCGACTTTCTCATCGAAATCGAGACGTCTTCGCCTGGGCACCCTCTGATATGTCGGGCATCCTGAAGGAGGTCGTCGAGCACTCCCTCAACATCGTTCCTGGGTCTCGACCGGTGAAGCAACAGCTCCGACGCTTTGACGATGAACAGCGGAGGGCCATTGAAGAAGAAATCACCAAGCTGCTGGATGCCAAGTTCATTAGGGAAGTATACCACCCTGAGTGGCTCGCTAACCCTATAATGGTCAAGAAAAAGAATAGAAATTGGAAAGCGAGGACCCTAGTCGAGAAAGCTTTTCGTCAAGGATTTTACTGGCTCACAGCGGTCTCCAACGCCGAGTAGTTGGTCCGATCCTGCAAAGGATGCCAATTCTACGCCCGGTAGACCCATTTGCCGGTCCAAGTGCTCCAGACGATTCCGAACGTGTTGCCATTTGCGATCTGGGGGTTCGTTATCCTCGGGCCTTTTTGAAAAGTGCTTGGGGGCTTCACTCACCTTTTCATCGCCGTCGACAAATTCACCAAGTGGATTGAGGCAAAACCGGTGCCGTGCATCAGCGTCGACCGAGCGATCAAATTCTTCCACGACATCATATGCTGATTCGGGGTCCTGAACTCCATCATCACTGACAATGACTAGCAGTTTGCCGGACGAAAGTTTCACGAATTCTACGAGAAATACCACATCCAGCTTGACTTCACCTCTATGGCCCACCCAAGGACCAATGGGCAGGTTGAGAGCGCTAACGGGATGGTGCTCCAAGGCCTCAAGTCCTGACTCTACTACTACGTCGAGCAAGCGACCGATCGATGGGTTCAAGAGCTCCCGTCCTTTTTGTGGGGTCTACGTACTACCCCAATCGAACCACAGGGTTCACCCCGTTCTTCATGACGTTTGGAGCGGAAGCTGTGGTGTCGATTGATCTCGACTACAACTCCCCAAGTGTTCAAGCCTATGATGGTGAGAGATCTGAAGTGGCGCGGGAAGATGCCCTGGACTAGCTCGATGAAGCAAGCGACGTCGCCATCCTGTGGTCGGCCAAGTACCAGCAGAGTCTACGATGACTACACGCTCGGCGGATCAAGGGTCCGGGCCTTCAATGTAGGGGACCTGGTCCTGAAGAGAGTCTAGACCATGGTCGGTCAGCACAAGTTGTCACCACCGTGGGAGGGGCCCTATGTTATCAAACGAGTTCTAAAGCCCAACGCTTACAAGTTGATGACCGAGAGCGGCAAAGAGCTAGCTTGTGCTTGGAACATCGAGCAATTGCGTCGGTTCTATGCATAATAAAATCATATAAGTTCAGGGCGGTGGCACCCGGCCAAAAGGCTGACCACCACCGCCCGAGGGCTATCTGTGTGTCCCCTGCGATATGTTCGTTGACCCCTGTGACCAGTTTGCTGTGGCCCACGACGCTAGCCTCGAGCCTTCCGCCCTTAGGTTGGTCTGTGCAAGTCTCCAAAGTTAAGTCCTGACCCATGCTAGCGTGAATCCCGAACGTTCCCCTAGGTCGGTGCAAACTTAACCGTGAGTAGCGTAGCGGTCCAACCCCTTCGTTTTTTGCTTTCAGGCTTCTCACCTCACTTCTAAGCTCTGGCCTCGTTTCCCGGGAACTTTTCCTCCCGACCCGTGCCGAGTTCGCTGGTGACCCTCGGACATGCGAAGTAAATTTTAAGTGCTAACATTTAAGTCTCTCCTCGCGGCTAACGATTGACGACCCGAGGATGGTGACGTTCTACGGTTGTATCAAGCCCGAACCTCGACCTATGAGCCATACTCGACCTAGTCATTCGGTCAACGCCTAATGGAAGTCAGAAAACGTGAAGTCACAAAGAAATTTACACAACACAAACAAGGGTCAGAATTAAGTTCTTATTTACACAAAAGTTCAAAAGTACATTGCAGAAAATCCTAAGCCTACGGGCCTTGGGGCGGCCGTGGAGGGTCTGGAGCCCGTGCCGGCATCGATCCGAGCCGCGCCTGCATGAAGTCCCCCGCCTGGAAACCAGAGCAAAGCTCGTGCGCCCGGGACTGCAAGTCGGCCCTCAAGCGAGTGATCTCCGCGTCCGGGATGTCCGCGGCGAACCCCTCAGAGATGCGCGCAAGATCGATCGCCGAATAGTGTGATACGGTCTGCGCCAGGGCCAGGAACTCCCGTCTTCCAAGGCTCTGACCAGCGCGGACGCGATGAGCCCGGGCAGATACATCAGCACATGCTCGGCGTACTTCACCGAGACGTCGGCCTCGCACACCCCCATGAAAACTCGCCGAAGCATGAGTCAGACAGCCGACCTTAGGCTCCAGAAGTCACGAATTGCACTGCGACACAATGACGATAAGAAGCCGACCCACGTCAACGCTTCATTTAACAAATATCCAAAAGGTACGTACCGTTGCATTCCTCGCTTACGACGCTGACCGCGGTGTGTGCGTCCGCCAGCTCCTCGTCAGAGGACCATTGCAGCTCTGTCAGCTCCACAGCAAGCTTGGCGGCCTCATCCTCCGCCGCCGCACGCGCCGCCTCAGCAGCGACCTGAAGGTTGGCAGCACACTCTCTGTCCTCCTCAGCCACCTTAAGCTCGGACAAGGCCGCCTCGGCAAAGAATTGCCGTTCCCTGTCACCCTTCACCTCTGCGCCTGCGTGGTTTACCTGCCACTGAAGCTCTCAACAAGAAAATCACCTTCAGTTTCTAACTCCTAAAGATAGAGGGGTCGGGAAGCAAGGGTCCGGAAGGTAGGCAACTTATGGGCGACAGTGTGCATGGCGGAGGCAAGTTCGGCGGAGACTTTGCTCCTTTCCTCCTGAGCCGCCCGAGCCTCCCCCCGTGCCACCCGGGCCTCCCCCCGTGCCACCCGGGCCTCCTCCCGCGCGGTCTTGACCTCCTGATGGAGTCGAAGGGCGCCCTTCTTCAACGCATCTCGGCCGGCCCTAGCTTGATCCAGCTCCTGGCGGAGAGCCGCGATATCAGGCTCCACCTCGGGGTCACTCAGAGGCTGACCCAGCGACCGAAAGAGGACCTCCTGCAAGGAACAGGACTTAGTGTTGCAGACAATAAAGGTTCGTACCAATAAATTTCTAAGCAATTACAACTTACCCGGAAATTGCGCAGAACGGGAGCCTTGAGGATGTCCCGGCACTTGGCCAGCTCGTCGAGCATCTTGCTTAGGCCCAGCCGACCGAGAAAATGATCTTTTGAACCCTGTGCGCCTGGTCGTCATAGTGGCCCAGGGCTTGCGCCACCACTTCACCTGGTGGGGGTCCGCCGCTTTCGACCCCAGATGCCCAGAGGCTGAAGACCCGGTGATGGCGTCCTCGGCTTCTGATGTGGCGGCCGCTTTCGCCGCCTCCTCGCTTCCCTTCGTCGGACCGCCTCTTTCGGCAGGTGGAGACAGCAGCCTCAGACCTTCGGCGGTGTTGGCCCCCGGAGTTGGCTCCCTTGCACCTTTGGTGGTGGTGGTCAGAGTCACGTCCGATGGCTCCTCAACGGTGGGAGGCGGGCTCAGTGCCCTCGGCACCCCTTCTGTTGCAGCAGTCGGGACGGCGTTCGATCGCCTTCCCCGGCCGCAATGACGTCAACCCCCTCGGCGCCCATGGCCGGGGGAGATGATACAGCTTCTTCAACGGCAGCCCCTCCCGACCTCCGGCATTAGCGCCCGAGGGAGGAGGCTGCGAAACTTCCACGTCAGCGGCCTCACCCCAACCCTCACCGACAGTAATTAGGGAAGACCGCGAAGTTCCTTCAGTTGCTGGCATGCCGGCCTTTGGACTCTGGGGGCGGAGGATTTGAACACGGCGGGGCAATTGGAGGAGGCTGCGAAACTTCATTAGTTGTCATCGCCGAGGGGCAAGACCCTCCTCCGTCGACCGTCGGCATGCTCCTCGGCGTGGGAGCGGAGGCAGCAGGGACCGCCGTCGACACCCTGTTAAAAACAAACAAGTCTAGCATTTACATAAGATTTGTTTCAACATATAAATCACAATGGCAGGAGCTTACGCTTTTGACCGACGGATTGGAAGAGGGACAACCAGGCCTGACGCCTGTCGCCCCGCCCTCGGGGCGCGCGAAGTCGCCACTGCCGCCGCCCTGACTGTGGGCAGCATCGGATGGACGACGGGATGGGGAGCGGTGACGACGCCCGAATCGCCGACCCTGGCCCTCTTCACCGGAGAGTCAGGAGCGTCCTTGGACCTGGTCTCCGACCCACTGCCCGAAGTGGCGTCCAACTCCTCGGAAGATACTGCCACGGCCTCTTCATCTGACGTCTGCGCTGCCAAGGCGGCCACCTCCTCCCGCATCGGCTGAGGGGCCAGGCCGAGGACCTGCTGGACAAGTCCCCCTGGCCTCGACCGACCGGAGGGTCTCCTCAGCCTCTTCCTGGAGGCGCCCGCGTCGGTGTCCCTCACACCCGTCGACCGTGATGCTGGAGCGGACGAAGAATACGGGCCTGCAGGGCGTGACAATGATGCTGGAGCGGACGAAGAAGATGCGCCCCCCTGCATCGACACAAGCAATGGCAGGTTCAGCCCACGCCTACTACGAATACACGAGGAAATTCAACAACAAAGACTGCTCGAGAGAACAACTCACCCTCATAAGTGCAGCCAACAGCGCTGGACAGCTGGTGAGGTCCCCGAGATGGTAGCCCTCCAGCATGCATGCCACCCGGGTCTTGAGCTCAGCACGCGGCATCTTCCTCCCGATCACCACGCGAGTGTCGTCTTGGGGGCCGGTGTACTCATGCATGAGCTGCTCGCGACATTGGAGCGGGAGCACACGACGCTGCACGAAGGTGGTAACCACCTTAGGCTGCTGACGGCACAGATTTCCACGAGTCACGCATCATTGCGATCTCGTCGCGGAACGCTGGCAGCCTGGGATCAATGTTGTTGACGTAGAGCCACTCCTCATCCCAGCCCTTCAAAGACTTCTACAGCGGCACGTCGATATACTCCGCTGTCTGTGTGCTGTGAAGGCAGATCCCGACACACCCGTAGCACCGATCACTGGCGCGGTTGCTGGACGACTGCACGACGTTGGTACCTCCACAGCTCGAAGTGTGGAGGGATGCCGAGGAAGGCCTCACAGAGGGTCACGAAGATGGAGATGTGAAGAAGCCCGTTCGGTTTGAGGCGGTGGAGGCCGCTGCGGTAGAAGTCGAGCAGCCCGCGGAAGAACTTGGAGCCGGGCAGTTCGAGCCTGCGCTCATGGAACTGGCGAAGGAGATGATTTCGTTCTGTGCACGGGCCAGAGCCTGCTGGCCCCACACCACCCTCCAGCAAATGTTGGCCCGCTTCTGAATGAGCCCTGCGCCTTCGCACCTCTCGAGGACGTCCTCGGAGATGACGGACGCCTTCCACTCTGCGGCCATGGCAGTGACGATGAAGAAGAGGAGGAGGCGAAGAAAGTAGAGGCAAGCAAGCGCAAGAACATGAAGACGGTGAGAGCGCAAGAACGTGAGGAAGAAAAAAGCTCAAGCAGCGCAACGGGCGAAGTAGATTTCGAAATCCACCCCGCCACCTTTATACCCGAGGGAGGTGGACGGTTCCGCCCCCATGTTTCCCGGAGCATGATGTGACACGAAGCGACGCGGAGTTAATCCCACATCATGATGGCAGCCCGAACCGCCCGGCACCCACGATCTCCGCACCCTGTCCACCAGCGGGTGGGCCCAGTGCAATCTCTCATTGCCTTTGCCAGTTGAGGTGACACCTGACAGCTTGCAAGCACCTGCCAGCTTAGTCAATGCGTGCCAGGTGCCAGGCGGATGGGATGCACACGTGCGAATCAACACACGAGATTAATGCCTCCTGTCAGGTTGCATACAGTGGTTCCACTTCCAAGACCCAATGCCTGCACACCATGTAGGCGCAGCGGGACCAGAGCCCGAACACTGGGGCAGTAGAGGGACGGTCGCTGGACCGCATGGCCTGACCCCTGCCCTTTGGCGCTGATCATGGAGCTTAGCAAATCTGCTTGGCCCAACCTAGGCGCCGTGCTGATCATGAGTATGTGCCGACCCGATCGGCTCACTCTAGGAACTTACAATGAAAAGACCAGCCATAAGCAAAGCCGGCCTCGACCTCTGACGGTCGGGAAATCCAAGTCCCGCCTATCTGACCCGAGTCATTCAGGAACGAGGAGCACATGCATCGGAATTTTGATAAAACTCTCGACCGACCCTTTGGATCGCTCGGGGGCTTGGGGCTATGTCCTACGGGCGCGCTCGCGCGCACGCGCAGGATTTTATGCTCAAAGAGCGGAGTCTTAACCTCCGATCGACCCTTTGGATTGCTCGGAGGACTCCGGAGCTACGCCTTACGAGTGCGCTCGCATGCACCCACAGGTTATTTCTTAAAGCACGAAGATTAAACCTCTGACTGACCCTTCGAATTGCTCAGGAGCTCGAGGGCGACGCCCTACGGACGCGCTCGCGTGCACCCGTAGGATCAGTTATCGAAGAACATCGAAGATTCAGCCTAGCGTCGTCTCAACGAAGATTACAAACAGCACAAGGCTCATGGGCTCTGTCGAGATCACGTATCCCAGGTACCCATGATCTTAGGATAAATACGAAGGCCCGGTTACGAGCTACGGCGCACAAGCAAATTCACGGCCCATGAAGAACTTCATTGCGCCGTGGCACGAAGGACCTACCCCGATCTCAAAGGTTAGGAGCACCAGAAGACGCCATCTGAGCCCCAAGGGTAGGCTCACTCGAAGACCGGCATGACAATAAAAGGTAGCCACCTGAAGGCCGGGAAACTGCCTTACTCGTCCGCCCCCCCGGGGTCGACCACCACCTCAGCGACCAACCTCCGATAGGCGTAGAGATTCCTGACATCGCACGGCAGGTGGTAAAGTGCTGCAGTAGAAGGTAAAGTTGATCAGGGGACGGTAAAGCAAACGATAAAGCAACCTTTATCCCCTAGCACTGGACAAAGGATGGAGACAAGGACATCAACAAGATAAGCTGATGCCAGAGGGTCGCCAAGTGCCAGAAGACCATCAGAGAATAAACTTCGATGTACTCGTGGCCCCACCCATCAGGGGGCCATGCAATTTCGTAAGCTCCAAGCCTTGTAACTTCGGTCCGACTCCAATTTTAAGGGGGCACCGGGGACCTTAGACAGCAGGTGACACAGGTTCAACAAGTTCACACAGTTCGGCCATTGTACATACACCCCATGTACGCGAGCTAAGGTTCTTGCTCGAGCAAGGACTTTTTCGCCATTGTAACCCCTTTTCGAGCTCATACGACATACACTCTCTCCCTGGACGTAGGGTATTTCACCTTCGTGGTGTCTTGAACCAGGTTAACCCTCTGAGTCTTACGTAGATTAGGCCATATCCACAGAAAGAGCACACCGAATCTCTCTCTATATACATGAAATTCTATTGTGCCGGTGGTCAGAACACCGACAATATTAATCAATGGTGACATACTGTGGGTCGGTAATTACATTAGTAGCAATGCACGATAGGTCGGTAATTGTTTGGCTTTACCGACTGATGATGTATTGGTATAAAGATGTCGGTTGGTAAAGCTTTTACCGACGCCACTTACACCGACCGATATTATTGGTCTGTGAAGGTCTTTTAGGGACTGATGATGAGTTGCTAATAGTGAACCATGGTGTAGTGAGAAATCTATAGTAGCATCTCCACATGTGCTTATTGAGGGTGATTGATCCTTGCCTCGGCAACGCCTTAGTGGGAAAGAAGAACAAGCTGCCTGATGGAAATTTGAAAGCACAAGCCTTGCCCATCACAAACAAGGATGCTATACATCCATCTCCAGGTCAGCTAGACTTTTCAAAAGAAAACACTGAAGGAATTAAACCCATAGTCTCTATCTCATGATGATGGGTTAGATGGCAAACATCATGGTCAAGTTACAACAAAATAAGTCTTCGCAAGCAATCCTACAGCTACGCCTGCTGCTTCTGCAAACAAACAGAACAATTGGTGTGGGAGAATCCACCACACAATCAATGGCCCGTCCCAGTTATGTCTCCTTCGGAAGGTCTTATTACAAGGCTTTTACTGGGCCATGCCCTCAAGCCGGAAGTTTTTATGCTACATATCAAAATCAAAGCGGCATATGAAATTTTGTGCATCAAGGGACAGCGGCCCGCAAGTCAGCAGTGCCAGCAGCCCTTCTGATAGCCGATAGGCTCCAAGGTGATGGAAATGGTCCAGGGTCACTCCTGCATCTTCTGTTCAGAATGCACATCCTCAGCCCTCATCCGGAAGTCGGGTGAAGGGCCATGTGATTAAGGTTGTTCCCCATAACGCAAACTGTTTCACAATCAGCAGCACCGATTTTTTGGTCAATACAGATTTTCCGGTCAATACAGAAGGAGGGGCAACAAAATGACTTGTAATTTGTAAGTTTGAAGGTTGTAGTGTATAGCTCTTCCAGAACTCCAGACTACGGTATCTTTGCCAAAGTCATGGTGCTATAGCTTTTAAGCCTGTTATACATTATTGTTCGGTATCTACTAGAACTTGGTATGTAGGATATTTTTTGCACCGTGTTCCTAAGTAGCGTTTCTGTATGGAATCTGCAACTTGCAATATGCACTTGCAGGTACATAGGGTGGACACGGGGAGGGGGGGGGGTGCCCAACCATTGAACACAAAGATTTACTATGTAATTAAGAGAAAAATTATTATTTTCCCCGTATGACTTATCTATGAGCATTTGGCCTCCCGTCATGCTCATTTTCTGGCTCCGCCCCGTGAAGTGCAACCCAATATTCTTGTGCTAGTGCGGCGGGATAATTCTGCATGCTGGCAGTGCAAACAGTTATACTATTTCCGGGTTCACCATGTTGTATGGTAACTGCAGGGGTGGGGGGGGGCGCGACCAATCAAGCAGATGACAAAAGCTATTATATCATATTTGCTCTATTGTGTTCTGAATTCTGGTTGTGGATTAAAGAAGTGCTGGGCTGTTATTATCATGATCAGTTCTCTCTTTCCTACTCTTGCTCCTTCTGATTAAATGAAGATTTTTGTTTATTTTTATTTGATGATATTCTGTTGAGAAAGTCATACACAGGAATTTAGGAGGCGTTTGGTTGGAGAGGTAACACAAATGTAATGGGAATTAAATCACACTGTAATGGCAATCGGAGTAACATAATACAGTACCAAATTTGTTTGGTTGTCTTTAGTAACGATCAGGTGAACAACCCCCCATACAGTCAGCACAGCGGCAACAGCCCCCATCAGCAATACTAAGGGTGTAAATAGGTACACATAAGGTTAACCTAAGAACCTCTTTAGTTCAACAAAATGAACTAGTTTTTCAAAAGTGAGGAAGAATTCTGAAACTTAGTTCATTTTTTGAACTAAAAAGGTTTTTAGGGTAACCTAAGTGGGATTGTTTTACACCCCTAAGCAATTCTTTCTCAGGTGAAGGACTTGGGCACCACCGCTGCCATATCATGAATCCATGGCTCGGTCACCATTGAGCGTGGCACCCTTCACTGCCAAGGGGAACGGGACGGGAAGCATTGAGCCGCTGCTCTATTGGCCGGTGGACAAGGGAGGCGGATCGGTGGAGTGAAATCAGTGTGGCAGCGGCTTCGGAGAACAGCGGGAGGGCCAAGAGAATGTTAGTAACCCGGTGTCGGGACAGTATACCCCAGGTACTTACGGATCAACCTCTACAACGCGGCCCACCTGTGGATCGCGGCCCAACGGCCCACCAAGGACTTCACAAAGGCGGCCCGGCCTCCGCGGTCGGGAAGCCCCGTCAAGACCCAGAAACGGAGTAACCGTTCCGACCCCCAGGGGTCGGGACTCGAGCTATCAGGATCCCAGCGGTCGAGACCCGCCCACCGACCACTGGGAAGCAGTCATCAACCCAACAGACGTGTCAACTCAAAATCCCCAGCAATGTGTAGGAGATGAGCATTCCGGAAGATTCCGCAACTACCTGATCGAACGAGAAACAACCCTCCAGTCGATAAAGCTTAGCAGTAAAGCAACTATGTTCCCTCTCAGTGAACAAGAGTACGAACGGGAGGCGCTGATCGTCTGGCCTGAATGCCAGAGAGCATGACTCTCTGGGAACCATGGCCCCACCTGTCAAGGGGTAATCCGCTTCCGTAGGCGACAAAATGCTTAAACCATGGTCCGGTCACCCCAACCATGGTTCAGTCAAGACAACCCAGGTTCGGCCCTATATAAGGGACACCCGGGCAATGGAGCAAGGGGAGGAGAAAAAGAAAAAAGGCATAAGACATATAGAGCAACAGTGATAAACACCGCCTGTAAACCACCCCATCACGCGAGCTTGGGACTCTCGGATCTGTCCGGAGCCCTTCCGCATTGTACCTCCGTGTTCTTGAGATCCATACGATCGATCTCTCGTCCCTGGACGTAGGGTATTACGCCTCTAGGCGGCCCGAACCAGGTTAACCTTTGAGTCTCGTCTGTAGACTAGGCCATTCGATTCAAAAAACGCACGATCCCTTGTTCGATCGTATAAATTTACTGTGCCGGTGTATGAAACACCGACACCTAGATAGATTACCAATGAGATTAGAGGAAGAGAGCAGAAGAACAGAGCAGGGGTAGGTAAGAACAGAGGATAGAGATGAACGGAAAGGTGGTTTGGGGGAATATAGTTTGTTATTCTATTTATTGATGATCCTTAAGCATGGGTTACAGGTACTTATAGGACAGCAAGTGGGACCCACTCCAACAACCACTCAGGACCCGTGACACAAGAGCATTGGGCCCCACTTGTCTCTTTGCGTGATCTCCTGGTGTAAGCTTTATGACCTTTGAAGTATTGGAAACTCCAAAAGTATGAATATTTTGATGATTGAGTGAGAACCATAAAGTAACTTGTTGGATATAGGATCAATATATGCTTATCTAAAAAATCTACGTGTTGGCTTCCTCGAGGATGATCGACGACTCATATGATGATTGGACTCTTGATGGAGCGTCGCGGTTGAAGATGGATCAAGGCTAAAGATGAGTTAGAGCCAAGTGTGGCTTAATGTAGGCTTTGAGTCCATAGGAGAAACCGGTACTATTAAGAGGGATTGAGTCATTTTTCTTTGATCACATGAGTGTTAGGGTGTTTGGAAGCTCTAGGAGTCCCCAATGGCACTGAAGTGATAAAGCACACGATGAGGAAGCAAGTGGAGGAAGTTGGAAACAAGATAGAAGTAAAGAACCAAAGTTTTAGCATTTCCAAAGAAGGTAAAATCAGATGTTTCAATGGATAAAATGGTCACCGGACAGTCCGATGACTAGGAAGGATGCGGGATTTCAGAGAGGAGTTTTTGTTCCAAAAAATGGAAGAAATGGACACCGGACAATCCGGTGAGGTCACCGGATAGTCCGGTGACTATGAAGGCTCCAGGTTCTAGAGAAGGTTGCAAGAGTAAGGATCGTCGAAGGAGTTGGTCCCCGGATAGTCTGGTGAAGTCACCGGACAGTCTAGTGACTAGAAGATGGAGTCTAGAGAGGGTGTTCTTGATCCCAAGATGAAGGTGATCACCGGACAGCCACAAAGTCACCAGATAGTCCGGTGATCGGAAAAAAGCAGACAACTTTTTGACAACGGCTATAAATAGCTATTATGAAGTTGGTAGCCTATATATAGCCGTGTACCAGTCAAGAGAAGATGTCCAACAGCCAGAAGAATTGAGGGAACATCTTGTGAGAGCCAAGGGCCACCAAGGAGAGCACAAGTGGAAGATTGGAAGATCTTTAGTGCTAACGGGGGAGTGACTAGAGCATCTACGCATTCCTAGAGCTTGTGAGGCTATATAGGAGTGATAAGCTTGTTACTCTTAGTCTATGGCAGCCTAGACCGGTTTAGAGTCGATGATTGAGCTTCTGTGGCATTTGTGGAAGATGTCACAAGTTTGTGTGCGGTTTCGGGTCCTCTGCTTAAAAGGAACACTAAGAGTTAGCGCCCGAGCCTTGGAGGCTTGCTCTTGCAAGTGGGCATTGTTCGCTACAGTCGGGATCACCCGTAACTTCACTTCGGGAGGGACCGGTACTCCGACGGAAGTGGTCCAACGAGGAGTAGGAGAAAGCGTCATCCTTCCAAGACTTCGAAAAAAATCTTAAGCCTCTCTTCTCTGTTTACTCATGCAAGTAATATTGATAGATTGCTCCTAGTTCACTCATGGTGGCTCTCATGCTATTGCGTCTTGTTTGTTTGCTTTGATATCACAACTAGCATGTGTAGGAGTTGCTTGATGCCTTACTTAGCTTCTAGCTAGTTTATCTTGTTTGCCATCCTTTATCTAGCTAGCTCCTAGCCCCGTCCTTGGTTTATCTCTTTAGACTAGATTGTTGTTTTTGTTTATCCTTAGCCTAGCTCTAGTGTTCTTTGTTGATGTTGATAGCCTCTAGCATATTAGGTGTTCTTTAATCACTAGTATGCTAGAAATTGAGTGCTAGCTCTCTAGTTGGGTGTGTGGTAGAAAAGTTAAAATTGGTGAGTGCCCAATTCAACCCCCCCCTCTCTCGGTCACTTGATCCTTACACCTGGAACTAGCTTCGACTCTGTTGCTGGATTTTTGTCAGAGTTGCTCTCGCGTCCATTGTGCGTTGCCGGTTAATTGTCAGTAGTGGTAACATCCCCTCCTCCATTAGCAGCCGCTTGCCCCCAAGGCGGCGCATTAGGAAAGCGACACTGCAGTGATTCCAAGTCCTCCCATGGAGATAGTGCTTTGTCCATATTTGACCACTTGATCAATGCTTGAGTAACATTGCCAGAACTACGTTGGATCACTTGAGTTTGTAAAACTTCCATAGGTATCTGCAATGCATCAGTATGGGGCAACTGTCCACTGAGAGAATGTTTCGGTGCCACAACCTAACGTAACTGCAACATATGAAACTCTGGATGCACCGAGGAAGAGGATGGAAGCTCAAGCTTATAAGCAACTGACCCAATGTGCTGAAGAACACGATAGGGCCCAAAGTAACGAAATGATAATTTGTGGTTGGCTCATGTTGCCACCAAAGACTGAACATATTGCTGCAGCTTAACAAAGACCATATCTCCAATGGCAAAAGCACGTTCAGAGCGTTTCTTATCAGCCTGAAACTTCAAATGTTGTATTGCTTTCTGTAAATGCAGCTTAACAGAACGTTGCATGAGCTCACGTTCAGATAACCACTGATGTAAATCAGGCACCTGACACACTGAAGTATCAGAGATCCCAAAATGTCTTGGTAGCTACCCATACACCACCTCAAATGGAGAACGCCCAATAGCTGAATGAAACGAGGAGTTGTACCAAAACTCAGCCAACAAAATCCAAGAAGTCCACTTGCTGGGACAGAAATGCACAAAGCAACGTAAGAACGTTTCAACACATTGATTAATGTGTTCAGTTTGGCCATCCGACTGTGGGTGATACATAGTGCTCATTTGAAGCTTAGTACCACTCAGCTTGAACAACTCCTGCCAAAACAAGCTGGTAAAGATACGATCTCGATCCGATATGATGGCTTAAGGCATTCCATGAAGTTTATATACATTGTCAAGAAAAATTCGTGCAACTTTTGCTGCAGTAAATGGGTGGGACAGAGGTATGAAGTGGGCATAACGAGAAAATTTGTCCACAACTACCAGCATGTAATTAGCAGTAGCAGATTGTGGCAAACCTTCTATGAACATAGACATAACTTGCCAAGCTTCAGCAGGAATTGGTAAAGGTTGCAGCAGCCCAGGGAACCTGCAATGTTCAGGTTTAGCTTGTTGGCAAGTAACACAAGCAGCACAAGCAGCCATAGTCTTTAACTGCTGCTTTCATCCCAGTCCAATAAAAGAGATTCTTCACACGCGTGTAAGTCACAGAAAACCAGAATGGCCCCCCAATGCACTGTCTTGCAGAGCTGACAGGATTTTAGAGTGCAACTGAACATCATTGCCAATGTAAATTCTGTTCTTATACTTCAGAACACCAGAATGCAAGGAAAACTTGTCATCTGCTGTACCCTGAATTAACAGCTTAGCAATAAGAGAACTGGCTACAATATCATTGGCATAACTGTTAACCACTTCATGTAACCATTGGGGCTGGACAGATGATATAGATTGTAACTGACCAACAGGAAGAGGCCTTCGAGATAAAGCATCAGCCACTCAGTTTTCAGAACCTTTCTTATAGACAATATGATAAGCAAGCCCAACTGTAACGACCGGGATTTTCCTTACCTTTCGATAAGTCCCGATCTTCCGTGACATTGCCAATCCCAGGAGTTTGGCAAGCACGACATCACAAGCGATCAATCAAGAAACCATAACAGAAATATTAAACAAGAAACAAGAATAGAAAATAGCAGGTCAAAGTGAAATTATTAGAATAAAATCCTCAAAAGGGGTCCATCGGCACGCAGGTCGGAAACTTCTCAGAGCAGATATATCACTATCGTGAATCCAACAAAAACAGCAGCGGAAGCATCAATATAGCAACAGTAGCGAACCTCCTCCACACAGGTTAGCTTGAGCGCAGGAGCGGACGTCACAGACCGTCAGAAACGTAGTCAAAGTCGAAGCTGAGAGTATCCTCTGAAAACAACAAATTAGAAAGCCATGAGTACGAATACTCAGAAAACCGTGTACTACCTAACAACAATGTATGCATGCAAATGGTTTTAAGGGTAAAAGCATGGCTCAAGTGCTAAATGCAAGTTTAAAACATTTATTTTATTTAAAGATGCAAGAAAGCTTTTGTTTTAAAACTGCCAAATTTTATTATCTTACCCTACAGAGATCTCCGTTATCTTAGACGGGGGTTCATTTTAAATGCCGGTGTAACCTCCACACACGGCCACAGCTCAAAAGCCGGAGTCAAAAACATTTTAAAAAAGAAGAGAAGGAAGAAAAACAAAACTACTCAACGAGGAGCACAACTCAAGGGGTGTCCTTCCAAAAGGACGTGGCAATGCGCATCGACTAAAACTCTGCAGAGGTTATGCATGTCACATCCCAAATCTCAAGTTAAGAAAAAAAGAGAGTTTTAAAATTTTTTCTTTCCTTGACAATCTAGTTAGACCAATTTTTACAATTTTTTTTCCTTTAAAAGGAACTAAAAGAAAATTAGAAGGTAAATATCTAGAAGTAAAAATTTTGAAATATAAAATGTGAATTGGACAAGTATTTGAGCTTTTCTTTTTCTTTTCGAATTTTGCTATTTTTGGAGTTTGAGTTTTCCTAAAAATCCCAAGCCATAAAAATATAAAAATAAAACTAGGAAAGTATAATAGAGATTGAGAGGGAAAATTTGATTTAGTGGGCCGAAATCCTTTCCAGCGGCCCACCTTTCCTTTTTCCTCCTCGGCCCAGCCCACTTCTTCATCGCCTGTCGTCTTCCTCCTCGGCACAGAACGACGCGCGTGCAGGACGACAGGGAGGGCCAGCTCCACCCGGCCGCGCCGGCGTCCCCACACCAAGGAAAGCAACGACGACGTTGCTCGTCGCCATCAACCTAACCTCGCCGCGTTGCGCACTTGAGGGTGACGGCGTTGGTGACCCGGAGAGCGGCGACCTCTGTCGTGACGTGTTGAATGCCGGGCACTGACTTGCCGACCCGTTCAGCTCGCCAGGACATCGCGCTGGACGTCACAGACCCTTGCCACCGAGGCGACGACGCCACGCAGCTGCTAAACGCTCAAGGAACACGCCAAAAGTCGCCGCTCCACCGCACCTGTGCTGTATTACACCGTCGAGCGCCGTCCGGCTATAAAAGAAGCCCAACGTCGCGCCGCGTGTTTGCCTTCGCTCCATCACATCCCAGAGCTCGTCCACGACCTCGCCCTCGCTGGAATTGCCCTCCGTCACCGTCAATTTTGTGTTTTCTTCAAATTCGGCCGCCGCCACCCCTCTCCGGTGAGCACCACCTTCCCGGCCGCCGTCTTCCAATTCCTCGCACGGGTAGCACCACAGGCTCCTTAGGGAACTAACCAAGCACGAGAGAGGGGTAGTCCACGTAAGCCTCCGCCGCGCGCCGCGCCACTGCGTCGTCGGCCGTCGTGCCATGGTGTTCCGACGAGGTCATACGCGTCACAGCCGTCGTGAAGTTGCGGTGAAGCTTTTCGGACGGGTGCTGCGCGGCCTCTTGCTCTGCAGCGCCGGGAACACGATGTGTGCTCGGTTGTGCCGGAACGCGCCCAGGAACGCCGGAGCGCGTCCAGAACGCGTCTGGAGCGTGCACTGGCACGCCGCGTTCTCGTTGTAGCCATAGCCAAATGCTAACGTCAACCACACCAGCGCGTAGAGCTCAACACAAGGGTTCCAAAACACTAGTTGTTGCCTCAAGATTCGTGATCAAGTTACCGAGAACGCGAACCAAAGTCGGGAGCACGCTTGGTGTCGCTGGGAGCGCAGACAACCGGTGAACCCTGAACTTTTCCAAAAACCCCCGAACTTCCTGTGATCCTCGAACTTCACGTGATCCCCGAATTTCCCGTGATCCTTGAACTTTTCCGTGATCCCCGAATTTCCCGTGAACCCCGAACTTTCCGAAAACCCCGAATTTCCCGTGACCCCCGAACTTTCCCGTGATCCCCGAACTTCCCGTGATCCCCGAACTTCTCGTGATCCCCGAATTTCCCGTGAACCCCGAACTTTCCTGTGAACCCCGAATTTTCCGTGATCCCCGAACTTTCTCGTGATCCCTGAACTTCCCGTGATCCCTGAATTTCCCGTGATCCCCGAATTTCCCGTTAACCCCGAACGTTCCGAAAACCCCGAATTTCCCGTGATCCCTGAACTTTCCAGTGATCCCCGAATTTCCCGTGAACCCCAAACTTTCCGAAAAACCCCGAACTTCCCGTGAACCCCGAACTTTCCCGTGAACCTCGAACTCTCCGAAAACCCCGAATTTCCTGTGAACCCCGAACTTTCTCGAAATCCTGAACTTTCACCACAACCCACGAGTCCACAGGAAAATCCCCGATTTCGGGCACCTGAGTGCCCAGAGGACAAGGACACAGGACGAACCTCGTGTCCAGATAGATTTTTCTGCAGTCCGTCATAACACATTGACGCTGACTTTACCGCCACATCTTAACTCCAATCATCACAACTAATATACCATTGGAACCCACAGCATGAGCCCTACCATCCTAGCCAATTCAAACTCCATAACTTGTTTGATGTTTGTTTCTTTTTCTAGTTTCTTGGTTGTTCTTTGGTAATCTTTTGTAACTATTGCTTATAGCAGGAGAAGAAGAAGTTGAAGCTGCCCAAGAGCCCGAAGAGCCTGAAGAACCCGAGCCTGAAGCGGACTTCGAAGAAGCAACTGAAGGCAAGTCCTAACCCATCTTAAGCCCATTGAACCCATGTTTTATATACCGCGCCGATAGACAACGATGCTAGCCTACTTTGGAATGTGTTAAACATTGTGTAGTTTAATACCTACTCGATCTTAGGTATTTATATTTATGTCAGTAACTTGCTGTATAAATATAGATATGTCCATTGAAAACCATTACCGATGTGTCCTTGGTAACTGTAGGGATTTCCGTTCCTAGTTAGTTTTACGGAACGGATACTACCTTGTTACTAGAACTGCTTAGGACCCCATCTGCGGTGCTCTACACCGCCACACCATCTATCATTAATTTATGAAACGAGTTATAATGAGTTTGGTGGTGTGAGTATAAACAAAAGGGATGGGATTAGAACAACTGGTGATAGGTGAAGGGGGGACGTTTCTGGCCGTGGGGTGGGGCTCACCTGAGGTGATGGTGATAAGTGTGTAGGCTTCACTATGGTCCACCTGCCGTGGACGAGACCGCCACCCCTGCCATATAAGGATCGGTTCGTTAGCCCTCGACTTAGTAATCCCCGTGCAACCACAGAACCTGTACTTTTTGGGCAGGACTTATTCCCCCTATGTATTCTTATCATATTGAACCACTGGGGGGTTAGTAGTGAAGACACAAGGGAACAGGAGAAGGGCGTGAGATAACTCGCTGCTTGGCCTTCGACGGTAATCGCCCGCGTCACGTGAGCGTAAGCCTGCGGATATAGCCCCTGGTTTGGTAATACCCGGGGATTGGAGGGGACCAGGAAAAGGCGTGAATGTGGTGGATATTCACGACCCTGCTTCCGGAATGTACCGACGCGTCATCGACAGCTTGGAAAACCCCGAGGGATGGCCCCTGTTTGCACCTTGCGTGAAATCTGTGAAAAACTGCGTAGATGTGGAATAAGCATTATGCAACTCTAATGATCAGGAGTAGCATAACCTGTGGGTACAGTGTACAACCTCTGCAGAGTTAAAAATCCTTTTGGATAGGCCGTTGTCACGGTATTGACATGCTACTGTTCGGGCGCCCTACGATTAGACTTTATGCATTACCTTGATGCGTGAGTGGGTGTAGCAACTCGTGTTTTGAAGATTGCGTGGCTATGTGCCTAGGGCCGGCACGAGAGTGCTTGCGCCCAATATGAAACTTGGGAACTGCGGAGAGGAGTGAAAACCTTTCCCAGGTCCACTCTACTAAAATGTGGCAAATGCTCTTCCCTCTACTTTAAATTCTCTTCTAGTAGGGAGCCGACATGAAAACATGCTTTCTGCATAACTTTACCTCAAGCTTTCCTTGCTTCGCTACAGCGAAACCCCTTACCTACTTCTTGTTGAGACTTGCTGAGTACCTCTGCACTCACTCCTTTCGTTGTTGCTACTTTTGCTCAAAAGACGAGGATGATGAAGAAGATGCTGACTATGAAGAGTAGAAGTCTCGTCCGCCGTCAAGTTGCCTGTGGAGTGTGTATAGCATAAGTGTGGTGTGCTTGGGGTCGCTGTGCCAACTCATGCTTGTACTCTAGACTTGTTTGCTGAACCTTTTAGGTTTAGTGCGATGTAATAAAGTACGTGTGATAAATACCACTTTGTTTTGAATGTGCGTACCAGCTACGGATCCAGGGAATGGTACAGGTGGCACATAGACGCCCCTTTCTTTTTAGGAGAATGGGAGTCTTACAGGGTGGTATCAGAGCCGTGCTTGACCGTAGGATGAGACCATAGGTTGTGAGACGTTGCAGCATACGGTTAGAACGATACGTTTTCATGGAAAAACTACGTTCTAGTAGGGCTTAGCCCCACACGCGTTAGTTTGTCGCGTACCGTTTATATTATGCTGTATACTATCTTTATAGTATTGATCATGTTTTGCTGCCTCTTGCAGATGGCCTCTGAGGGATGGATTCACCTTGGCCCAGAAGCGAGTAGGATCGACGGATTCCCCGCGATCCTTACCCGCACGCTTGCACGGTTTGGTTACACCATGGCGGTGTCTTACCGTTGGAGGTGTCTGGATGCTGAGGAATACGTCCTACACAAGGTGGAGGCGGCCCTAGTGGCGTACCCACTACCGCTGTGGACGTCGCTGACCATGGGCCCCACCTATAGTGCAGCTCTGCAGAGTGCTGCACGGGAGGTGCTACTGCACGTGTGTACGGTGAACCTCGACATCACCGGCGTCACACCAGTGCGGTACTTCCCGGTGTTCACCACGACTCACCTGACATGGGTTCACCAGATGGGCACACTCGACGGCCCCACCAGGACCGTTGATGACCCCACTCTCGTGGAGATGGTACAGTACCTGCATGCGCAGCACCGGCTCTACGAGGTGGTGAGGGGACAGTGGCTCCAGCAGTCCCTTCGGGCCTTTTCCGCCGAGGGGCAGGTAGCTAAGTTGCAGGAGCAGCTGGAGACCGCCCATACCCAGAGAGACGCTGCTCAGGTGCAGCTGACTGCTGCTCAGATGCAGCGGGACGAGTTGCAGACCTAGCTCGGAGATGTGCAGGGGCAGCGTGACTCAGCGCTACACCAGCTTGCGGCCGCCCGTGCCGAGCTCACCGCGGCACAGGCGACGGAGGAGGGGCTTAAGCGAAGCCTCGCGAACCAGCACGACTCTCATCAGCGGCATGTGAGGATTCTGAGGCGATAGTTGCGCGCTCAGATGCACTTCCCGTACCCTCCGACTCGCAGAGGTGCGAGGAAGAGTGTGCCGGGAGTGGGAGCAGCACTTGGGGGAGGAGCACACAGCTCCCCAGCATCGCCGAGAGTGCTTCGGTATGCCGAGGCCCTCGCACCAGGATTACCCCTCGCAAGAGTAGTCTGGTGCGCCTCTCTGACGGAAGGGTGGTGTTGCCACCCCACGCCCCGGTGCTGGACCAGGAGACTCGTGACGCCATCTACACACGGGTGGCGCAGCTTCCTCCACGTCAGGACGGCGAGGGTTGTAGCCGCAGGAGCCCTCTCACCCGTGCACATAGTGCAGGTGAGCCAGACCTGCGCGACGACTCTGACGAGCCGATGGAGGAGGAGTCAGAGCCCGACTCCAGTGTGGAGGTGGTTGGGTTTACTGCAGGCCGTGCGCAGGCACCCCGTGGAGCCGACACTTTAGCCACGGAGGTGAAGCCTGTGGCTGGTCCGAGCTAGCCGGCTAAATCTAAATTGAAACTACTCGGCTAAACGTTTGCAAAACGTTTCTCGGAACAACCCTACACGACAATCGCGACGAGACAAATTAACGAAACAATTTCGAGAATAATCGGAGATCAAACGGAGTTTCTGAAAATTGTACACGATCTAGACCACAAGGATTTAGATTAATTGCAAAATAATTAATCGCAGAATCAAATTAGCAATTAATCTAACAATTAATCGGAAAGGAAAAGGAATTTAAGAGAAAAATTGTTCTCACCGAGATCTGAAAATCGGAGACGAAATCGGAGATCGGAGAATCGGCGCGGAAAACAGAGAGGAAGGTCGGCGCGGCGATGCACTGGATGGACCGAGTTAGGACGGCGACTTCGGCACGGGGATCGATGGCTGCAGCGCGGGGGCGTTCGGCCGACAAAACGGCGAGGAGAACGAG
>BCLG01000126.1:296095-306936 GCA_001602295.1 Zoysia matrella
TCGGTGGAAGAAAGGAGAAAGTGGAAAAATAAAATGAGATAAGGATTTAGGGGCTAGGGTTAGAAGGTATTTATAGGAGGGTGAAAAATGGGGGTTAGAAATTAATCTGGAATTTAATTAAAAAAAAGTGAAACAATTTAGAAGGTTGAAGAAATTAATTAGGAAATATATTTAGAGACCCGAAAAATTAATTAGGGAATTTCGGAAATAATTTTTAGCCCCAACGTAAAAATTACGTGGACTAAATTATTTCGGCATCGGATCAATTTAGATAAAATGATTTCGAATTGGATGGAAAATAATTCGGAACGAATGATTTTTGAACGGAACGAAAATTGGGACAGACAATTCAATTGTAAAAGAATTTAGAAAATCACCACTTTATTTAATTCAAAAATTCGGGATGTTACAGACTCCCTCCTTACAGGATCTCATCCTCGAGATCAAGGAGCGAACTCAAACAGATAGGGAAACTCCTTTCTCAGATCATCTTTCTTCTCCCAGGTAGCCTCTCGCTCAGTGTGGTTGCTCCACTGAACCTTGAGAAACTTGATCTTGGACTTCCACGTTTCCTTGAACACCTCATCAAGAATCTTCACCGGATACTCTAGGTACTCGAGCGTGTCCTGAATATCCAAAGCATCAGGGACAACTCGCTCCTCCGGCACTCGAAGACACTTCTTCAAGTGAGAGACATGAAACACCGGATGCACACCCGCAAGCTCGGATGGCAAATCCATCCTGTAAGCAAGATCACCGATCTTTCAGAAAATCCGAAAAGGACCAACAAACCTCGGAGCCAATTTCCCTCAGACATGGAAGCGACGCGTGCCACAAAGAGGTGACACCTTGAGATACACCCAATTATCAACCTCAAAAGAAAGGGGGCCTCCTCTTATCCACATAACTCTTCTGATGGCTCTGAGCAACCCGAAGATGCTCCCTGATCTTCTCAACCTTTTCCTCAGCAGCTCTGATAGAATCAGGACCAAAGAAAGACCTCTCGCCAACCTCTAACCACATGAGCGAGGTACGACATCTTCTACCATACAACGCCTCAAAAGGTGACATACCCAAACTGGCCTGAAAACTATTGTTGTAATTGAACTCCGCAAAAGAAAGACTGTCCTCTCAGCTCTGCCCATAGGTGATCACACAAGCTCTCAACATATCCTCCAGAATCTGGTTCACACACTCAGTCTGACCATCTGTCTAAGGGTGATAAGCTGAACCATACACCAGGTGTGTATCCATAGCTTCATGCAAGCTCCTCCAGAATCTCGCGGTAAACTAAGGCCCACGATCAGACAGAATGCTCCTCGGTGCACCATGCAACCTCACAATGTGATCGATGTACAGCTTGGCCAACTGATCAACTGAGTACCTCTCATTCACAGGAATGAAATGAGCGGTCTTAGTCAATCGATCCACCACCACCAAGATAGCATTATGATGGTGAGTTGACAACGACAAACCTGTGATGAAGTCCATACTGATGTCATCCCATTTCCAAGAAGGGATCGACAGCGGCTTCAACAATCCAGTCGGCCTCTGGTGCTCAGCCTTAACTCGCCGACAAACATCACATAAGGCAACATACTCAGCAATGTTTGCCTTCATGCTAACCCACCAGAAACGAGTCCTCAGATCCTCGAACATCTTGGTGCAACCTGGGTGGATAGAAAACCTTGAATCATGAGCCTCTCTCAGAATAGCATCCCGCAACTCTGGCACTCTGGAAACACAGATACGCTCCTCAAACCATAAAGCGTCCTGCTGATCCACACGAAAACCCGGTGCTTTGCCTCTCCTCATCTTCTTCAAGATTGACTGAACCTCTCTATAAGGCCTCTGAGCTGACTTGATCTCCTCAATCAACAACGACAGCAACCTGAGCTCGCACAAGAAACCCGGAGGAACAATCTCAACTCTCAAACTAGCCAGATCTACAAAAATCTCTGACTGCCCAAACATCAAGGAAGAACAATAAGCCTTACGACTCAAAGCATCGGCTACCACATTGGCTTTACCCGGATGATAGTTAATGCTAAGATTGTAATCTTTGATCAACTCAAGCCACCTCCTCTGCCTCATGTTCAGCTCTGACTGGGTGAAGATGTACTTGAGACTCTTGTGGTCGGTGAAGATCTCACATCTGTTGCCGATCAGATAGTGCTTCCAAATCTTCAAAGCATGTACAACAGCTGCCAACTCAAGATCATGCGTCGGATAGTTCAACTTATGCTTCTTCAATTGCCTCGAAGCATAGCAAACCACCTTCTTGTTCTGCATCAGCACACAACCCAAACCTTGACGAGAAGCATCACAGAAAACCTAAAAATCCTGGTGACTATCCGGCAAGGTCAGAACAGGCGCAGATGTCAGCCTCATCTTCAGCTCCTGAATACTCCTCTCACAAGCATCTGACCAGACAAACGGCACACCCAACTGAGTCAACTCGGTCATAGGCTTAGAATCCTAGAGAAGTTCTCAATGAATCGGCGATACTAACCTACCAATCTAAGAAAACTCCTCACCTCAGAGATTGACCTCGGAGACTCTCACTCCACAACAGCCTTAACCTTCTCAGGATCAACGGCAACGCCCTCAGCTGTGACAACATGGCCCAGAAAAGCAACTTTCTCAAGCCAAAACTTGCGGTTGCTGAACTTGACATACAGCTGATGAGATTTCAACCTCCCAAGCACAACTCTCAGGTGCTGTTCATGCTCTTCGGCTGACTTGGAATAGATGAGGATATCATCAATGAAAACCACCACGAACTTATCCAACTCAGCAATGAACACCTTGTTCATCATGTTCATGAAGTAGACAGGGGCATTAGTGAGTCCAAAAGAAACGACCAGGAACTCATAAGACTCATACCTCGTCACGAACGAAGTCTTTGGAATGTCAGAAGGTCGAATCTTCATCTGGTGATACCCCGATCTCAAATCAATCGAGGAAAAGAACTTTGCACCCTTCAACTGATCAAACAAATCATCGATTCTCGGTTAAGGGTACTTGTTCTTTATTATCACCTCGTTCAAAGAACGATAGTCAACGCACATGCGCATTGACCCATCCTTCTTCTTCACGAACAGCACTGGGGCTCCCCACGGCGAAGCACTCGACCGAATGAACCCTTTACTCAAGAGCTCATCAATGTGCTCCTTAAGCAAAGCAAGCTCATCGAAAGACATCCGGTACGGCCGCTTGGCAATCGGCGCGGTACCAGGAAGAAGATCGATCATGAACTCAACATCTCGATCTAGAGGATGTCCCGGCAGCTCATCGGGAAACACCTCTGAGAACTCACGAACAACAAGATTCTGCTCTAAAGATAGCTCCTGCAAGCTGCAAACTAAAGGTGGAACTCTGGATGCTCTAGGAGCACACACCACTCGGACACCGTGGTGGTTGACCAAAGACACAACCCTCTCAGCACAAGTGATGACTCCTTTGTGCCTCGCTAGCCAATCCATCCCCAAGATGACATCAATGTCACGCGAGGGAAGGACGATGAGACCGGCTAGGAAAACCACACCCTCTATCAAGATCCCAACACCTCTACACTCAACAAGACTCTTGTAGACTCCAAGAGGTGAAGTGGTAAGTGTAGGTATAGCTAAGAGTGAGGTAGGAAGACTGTGTGTGGACGCAAACGTCGACGACACAAACGAATAAGTAGCCCCCGAGTCGAACAAAACCGTCACTAGGTGGGAGTGAACCAAGAACTCACCAACGACGACGTCAGGTGCTTCCTGAGCCTCCTCCACTGAGATGTGGTTCAGGCGGCTGCGCGTGACGCTCGGCTGAGCAGCGCCACGGCTCACTAAACGCACTCCTCGTCCTCCTGACTAGTGCGGTGGCCTAGCGGGAGTGGCAAACTGAGCACTACCTCCCCCAGGTCCCTGTTACTGGCACCTCGAACACTGAAACGCCTTGAGACCCTCCTGGCCACACTCGAAGCAGCGAACCGAGGGCTGACCCCCTGTCGGACGGAAAGAGGACTGCTGCTGCTAAAAGGCACCTCTCTGGCTCTAAGAATTCTGCTGCTGGAGTGAAGCTGGAGCAGGAGTAGTGGGTCTGGCGAAGGTGAGCTGTCTCGATCCCTGGTGGAAAGAATCGCTGAAACGCTGACGCCGCAAAGCCTCACGACTGGGTTCCTGACCAAGAGCTCTCCTCTTAGCATCCTTGGACCGGTCGAGCTTCTGAAGTGACACCTCCAAAGCTAGGCATCTGTCAATCAGCTCACGAAGGCTTCTCTGAACACCTTTGTCCAGGTACGGAAGCATCTCAAGACATAGGCCCTTCCGGAACTAGTACATCTTGCGACGCTCAGTCGAGACCTCCTCAGGTGCAAAATGGCTCAGCTGAGTGAAGCGGTTGGCGTACTCGGTGACAGACATACCTCCCTGACGAAGAGTACAGAACTCTTCCGCCTTCGCCTCTATGGCTCCCTCTGAGATGTGGAAACCACGAAAAGCAGTGACGAAGTCGTCCCAGGTGAACTGCTCAGGCTCGTCAAGTGTGGCGTACAGAGTGTCCCACCAAGCACCAGCTGCACCTATCAACTGGTGTGCTGCCAGACGAACTGCCTTCTTGTCGTCACACTGAATCAGGTCCAACTTCTTCTCGATATCTCTGAGCCAATCGTCAGCATCCAAAGGATCGACTGCACGGTCAAAAGTGGGAGAGCGCATGCTCAGAAACATCGCCAAGCGAGAACCGACTGACTGGTGGTACGGTGCTGCGTCAAAAGCAGGAGCACAACCACGAGGCTGCTGCTGTGACTGCTCGACAATACGCTCAAGCAGAAGCGTCTGTCGGGCCATCACCTCCGCTAGGTTCGGAGCAGCTGGAAGCTCCTCACCAGGCGCGGCAATACCAGCAGGCTCGAACTCAGAGTCCATGGCAACTCCTCTGCCACGACCTCCGGCCTGAGAGGCAAGGGCTCCATCACGACCACACCCACGGCCACGCCCTCGATCAACGCTAGACGCGTCAGCCGTAGGTGGCACCGGTATATGGCCTCCAGCGCCGCGACCACGACCTCTGGGGACAGCACCACGACCACGCCTAGCGGGTGGCGGTACCTCAAGGTCTTTCAAAGCGGCCTTCTCAAAACGAGCGTGAAGGCGTCCAGACCTCCTCAGAGCCATCTGTTGCAGGAAAATAATTCTGATTAAAAAGATAGCATTAGCAGAAACAGAATTACTGAAGAAGATAGAAAGCCAGCAGATTAGAACAAAGATAACTAAACAAGAACTATTCTAAGCAAACAAGACTCTCACCAAGCAAACGACGAGATTTAAGAAAACAACTTTCACGATGAAGGTTTGTTAGAAGATTAGAAAATCTAGAAATAATCCTTAATTACGTCCAGTTCTATGGTTTCGCTCCTACGGTCAAGTATGGCTTTAATACCACCTGTCAACTGCCAGAATTTTCCTTACCTTTCGATAAGACCCGATCTTCCGTCACTTTGTCAATCCCAGGAGTTTGCCAAGCACAACATCAGAAGCGATCAATCAAGCAACCATAACAGAAATATTAAGCAAGAAACATGAATAGAAAATAGCAAATCAAAGTGAATTTATTAGAATAAAATCGTTCAAAGGGGTCCATCGGCACGCAGGCCGGAAACATCTCAGAGCAGATATATCACTATCGAGAATCCATCAAGAGCGACAGCGAAAGCATCAACATGGCAGCTGAAGCGAACCTCCTCCACACAGGCTAGGTTGAGCGCAGGAGCGAAAGTCACGAACCGTCAGAGACGTAGTCGAAATCGAAGCTGAGAGTATCCTCTGAAAACAACAAATTAGAAAGCCGTGAGTACGAATACTCAGCAAACCGCATACTACCTAACAACAATGTATGTATGCAAATGGTTTCAAGGGTAAAGGCATGGCTCAAGTGCTAAATGCAAGTTTAAAACATTTTATTTTACTTAAGGATGCAAGAAAGTTTTATTTTAAAACTTGTCAAATTTTATTCTCTTGCCCCGCAGAGATCTCCGTTATCTCGGACGAGGGTTCATTTTAAATGCCGGTGTAAACTCCACACACGGCCACAGCTCAAAGGCCGGAGTCAAAAATATTTTGAAAAAGGAGAGGAGGAAGAAAAACAAAACTACTCAACGAGGAGCACAACTCAAGGTGGTGTCCTTCTAAAAGGACGTGGCAATGCGCATCGACTAAAACTCTGCAGAGGTTATGCGCCTGGACCCACGAGATGCGTCATCGGGAACTACCGTCGTAGCCCCGACGAACACACAAGACCCGTCCACAAGCTTTAACTGACGTCATCCGTCCTTCAGGATAGGGATCTCAAAAGCCTACGCAATCGGGTCCTGGAGCTGTGAAGAGCCTACCACTAATCAGGTGGGGTATCTCGATCTCATGTGGGGAGTCAGAGCTCTACACCACACTAACACAACACTGCCAACCCAAGGGTAAACAACCAGTTTCAGCAAGCTTCAAGATCAAGCCAATTGCCCATACAGGGTAACGTGGTGTGCATGGTTGTCAACTGAGTGTACAAGGCTCGAAGGACTCGGTCCTTAATTGTCGGGGCAGACACCAAGGACTCGGTCCTTAATTACCGGGGCAGGCACCAACTCCAACCTCAACGTCAACAACAAGTCTCACGGAAAAATCTCAGCCCGGAACTTCCCGTTGTACTCGCAACAGGTACGTCCACAGGGACTTTCCAAAAGTCCTCCAGCTCCTCATACACCAACCTGCCCCCGTTAAATAGTTATGTATAGTTATTTATAATACTCACACATTTGAAGCACAGTTCAAAAGCATTTAACACAAATTCTATTTTATAGTGATAGATGTAAGATAAAAATTAAATGCGACTAAGCATGGCTAAGCATAAAAGTAAAATAAATGTTCTAAAGCAATCCTAGGGTTGGTATTGGTGGAACAGTAAATTGGCACGGCTTAAAAATGTTGCTAGCACATTTTAAAATAGTTGGCATGCAAATTAGAGTTGCAAAAAAAACATGCAGTTTAAAATACTGGGTACAAAATGATCAAGGAACGCGGCTTGCCTGGCAAATCCGGATCGAAGTCGGGATCTGAATCGACGAACTGATCGAGCTCGTGGAACTCCTCCTCTGAAACACCGGCTAAACACAAAACAAACAGGAGATTAGACACTAATTGCGTGACAAACAAAACCAGAAATTAAATCTAAATTGAAACTACTAGACTAAACATGCGCAAAACGTTCTCGGAACAACCCTACATGACAATCGTGCCGAGACAAATTAACGGAGCAATTTTGAAAATAATTAGAGATCAAACGGAGTTCCACGGAAATTATAGACAATTGGAACCACAAGGAATTAGATTCATTGCTGAATAATTAATCGTAGAATCAAGTTAGCAATTAATCTAACAATAAATCCGAAAAGAAAAAGGAATTGAAGAGAGAGGAATTTAATCTCACCGGGGAAAGGAAATCGGAGACGGAAAACGGAGTCTCGCACTGGAAAATTGGAGAAGAGAACCGGAAATCACATACTGGAAATCCGGTGCGCAGGACGGCTCGAGCAACGAGGCGAGGATGACGCGGCGACTTCGGCGCTGCAGTCTTCGGACCGGGTCAGGCGACTCGCTGGAAAACGAGGCAGGTCGCGGGCGACGGGTGACTTCGGCTCGAGAAACGGCGCAGCAGACAACGGATCAACTTGCGGGTCCCAGCGGCGCGACGGCGACGGGATCGAGGCAATGCGACGCGGCTTGGGCAGCACGGCGCAGGGACCGAAGTGGGGTTGCAGGGACGGCGACCAGGAGACCCAGCGCGCGAGCGGCTCGAAGACAGACGCGGGGATCAAGGACCGGGGCAGAGGGAGGTCGGCGCGCGGGGACTCGGCGTGGAGGGCGACGCAGAAACCGGCGCAGGAGACGAGGTCGGGCAGGAGAGGAGCGGCAGTTAGGGATTTTGCTCTGAAGAGGGGAAGGGGGATTAGGGTGAGAGAGGGTTTTTATAGGAGGGTAAAAAAATTGGGGTTTAGAAATTAATCTGGGAATTAATTAATAAATATGAAACAATTAAAGCTGAAGAAATTAATCAAGAAAAATATTTAGTGATCTAAAAATTAATTAGGAGATTCCGAAAAATAATTTTAGCCCAAACGTAAAAATTACGTGGACTAAATTATTTCGACACCGGATCAGATTTGATAAACGGATTTCGAAATAGACAGAAAGAAATTAGGAACGAATGATTTTTCAACGGAACAAAAATTTGGGACAGACAATTAATTGGAACAGAATTTGGGAAAATGCCACTTTATTTAATTCGAAATTTCGGGATGTTACAGCGCGCGCGGGGGTAACGACGGTGTGCGCGGTGTTGACCGGAACGGCGGCGACGTGCGTCGCTCGGGATCATCAACAGCAGGCGCGGCAAGCGCGTGCGCGGTGCGTGAGGCGTGCACGTCGGCCAAGGGAGAAGAAGGAGCCAGCGCGATGGGCTGGGCCACGCGCTGGGCCGCGCCCGAGTGGGAGAAGGAGGTGGCGGCCCACTCGGTGGAGGAGAAAAGGAAAAGGCTGCTGGGCCGCGCAGGAATTGGGCCGGGAGGAGGAAAAGAGAGATTTAGGCCCGGGGAAGTTTTGGAATTTTGAAGTATTTTAGGAATTTGAATGAATAGATTCAAATTTTGAATTGATTTCAAACGAGTTTGGCTAAAAGAAATTCAATCAAACAAAAGAAGGAAAGCAAGCACTTAACCACACATAATTTTAATAATATTGAAAAATTTCAATTTAAGAGAGATTATTAATTTACATGAATTTTTTTATCTTTTCAATGAAACAAGAGAGGAGAGAAAATTTGTTAGCATTTTTTTTTTTAGAAAATTTTAAGTTTTGATTTCTAATTCTTGGTTAAATTTGAGGATATCACAAACACACATGCCTCGTCGTGGTTCCATAACCACCGCGCCGCCGCTAGGATCACAACAGAATTGAACCCCTTCTTATGCTCTTTAGGCAATCTCGTAAGCGAATGACGTCACCAATCCTGGAATACCAAATGACATCAGTGAAGTATTACAAATTCACAACAACACAAAATTAATTTCAAAGAAAGTGTGCACGGTAATCCTACTTTTACAGTGTGTATCATATCTAAAATAGACCAATATGTTTTTTAGAAAAAGAAGAGCCAAAGCTCACTGGTTTACCTACGTGGGTTCTCTTAAAGGGGGTGGCGGGATTATAAAAGCTACATAATAGTTCCGTTTTCTTTTTTTTCTTTTTTTTTTTTTGGGAAAAGTAATACTACATATCTAGTTCAGCTAATGAATAAACAGATCAAAGAAAGGGACTGGACTGCTTCATACATTGTATCTTTTGAAGCCTAGTAATAGCGATCAATGACAGTCAACATTTTTGTTCGTGAGTCATGACCGTCAGGTATACGCTTCTTGATTCAAGTCTTGATCATGTGTTTAGTACCACTACAATAGAGTGCCTCGATCATTCTTGCGAACTTCAGCCGGTCAACACGGCAAAAGACCAAACTCGTCACCAAAGTTTTGTATCCTCACCAAGGTTTGATTTACCTTTTAAACCAAGAAAAGTGGTCCCCACCGATTTACTAAAAACCACAAAAACGTTTCTAAAACCGCTTCAGATTCAAAACTCAAAAATTTGACAAAATTTGGTTAAAATGCTATAGTAAACTGGTTGCTTTCACCCGTTTACCGAGCATTTAATTTCTTTGGTTTTATCGGTTTCGAAGTTTAAAATTTTGTAGCCCACTAGTTTCACTGGCTTTCTTGTCGGTTTCACCGGTTTTTTAATTTCCAATTTTTTACAAATTTTTTTAATTTTATTCGAAAAATTGACTAACCATCGGTTTCACCGAAAATTGTGGTTTTCAACAGTTTTTCAAGCCATGCTCACCACTATCGCATCGTTGTTTTTAATTAGTACCATGTATCTTGTAAAAGAAATTAGCTGTGATTCATCTCATAATTCGCCACGTTGGGACGTACAATCCTCATCTATTATTTAAGAGCCTTCTAGACTGAAAAAAATATGACATTGCGTGTGAGCAGAAATGGTACATGATTCGAGCTAAAAAAATTATCAAAGAAAGGGACTGGAGTAATTCACACGTTGTACGGACGACCAAAATGGTATGCGAGCTGTGAAACGAATCAAAGAAAGAGACTGAAGTATCTCACACGTTGTGTGGACCCTTTGGAGTTTGAACTCTAATCATAGTTTAATTCAGCACTATCGTGACAATGGTAGTACTCCCTCCTCCGGTTTTAAAACATTGACACCATTGACTTTATATCAATTTTAACCATTCCTTTTATTAAAAAAAGTATTCAAATATATAAAATTACTAGTCAAAAACTGAATTATAAGTATTGTTTAAAAGATGAATTAGCCAAATTGCTTCGAGAAGAACTGTATTGGTTCCAGAGATCGAAAGCAAAACAGCTTCTAGAAGGGTATGACAATATGAGATATTTTCAGATACATGCAAATGGTAGACATCTGTAAGACTAGGAATTTTCAATTAGAACAGGATGAAGGAACTGCAGTTGGGGAAGATAATCTTAGGAACTATATCACGAATTACATTAAGATTTTTTTTGGCTCACTGGTTAGTAATAGTATTACTCTAGACGAGGAATATAAAGAAGATGTAACTCAAGTGTCGAATATAGATAATGAATTACTAACAGAAAGTTCACTGAACAATAAATTAGAGAGGCTATTTTTTCAGATAGAACATAACAAAGCACCAGGACCTGATGGCTTTCCTGCTTAATTTTATCAATGTTTTTTGGAAACCAT